>CAJHNH020006890.1:1782842-1824568 GCA_905116865.2 Candidula unifasciata | reverse complement strand
AGCTATCAAACCCGACAGTTACAAATATCGATATCCTTCTAGCATCTGTTCTTAATTTGTCCAGTCAAACTGTTCGTAACAGACTGAATGATAGTCACTGAGATGCTAGGATTTCTGTATGCGGTCTAGTGATTATTGATTAATTTTAAAAGTCTGCTTGTCGTATAAAGCTCCAAAATTATGTCAAACTGTACATTTGTATATAGAGAGTAATATCCATAGCATTAGCGTGGCACTGTGAAATCCTGAGTTAATTTGACAGAGAGAGAGAGAGAGAGAGAGAGAGAGAGAGAGAGAGAGAGAGAGAGAGAGAGAGAGAGAGAGAGAGAGGCGAATCGAAAATGACCAAATGATACATATTCTAGATTTTGGAAGGCTCTGTAGGGTTTAATGACCTAATAGATCAGTGTCAGTAAATTAGCATGATTACTCAGAGGAAAGCTGTTTTTGATGACCAACACTGATCACTGACCATGGAGGGCGCCAGTTTAACAGAGGCGAATATAAGAATAGGATGGCAGCGAAGCTATACCTGTACATAGATCAGAGCAGTGGTTATCTTCATCAATGTTGAAGGAAGACATGAAGTTAGATCAATAAGGATGTATGAAAGTGAAATTACGTGTAGATCCTGCAAGAAATACCGTCTGAGAGGATGAGTACGATGTGAACGAAAGAGTGTGCTAAAAAAGCGGTTAACATCTAAACCCCGGGCAGACAAACCATGGCCCCTGGGCCAAAATTGGGAAAGGAAACTAACTCGTGTGATGCTCATAGTTCCAAGAAGTGATCTGAGTTTTTTGAGGTTCTAAGAAATTAGGCCTTAGCGAGTTTGCAAAGCAGTTTTTGTGTTTCTGCTATAGTATTTAAGTAGAAACAGTGCATGTTATTTGCTGAGATGCCCAGCGGCTTATGGTGATGATAGTTATGATCATGGGCAACTGAAGCTTGTAACCAGTCTCACTGACCAGCACTGGCAGTGTTTTGCTGTGG
The DNA here is from genome assembly GCA_905116865.2 of Candidula unifasciata. NCBI lineage: Eukaryota > Metazoa > Mollusca > Gastropoda > Stylommatophora > Geomitridae > Candidula > Candidula unifasciata. The sequence goes on along the minus strand of CAJHNH020006890.1, from coordinate 1,823,575 downwards.
TGAGAGAGGCCTGTGTAATATGCAAAATGGTAGTAATCAAGTGCACCTAAAAAGATGTATGAAATTCAACAAACAAGAAACATAACATCAACAACAAAGAATCAGCCACAGTGCTATTATTCCAGCCCTGAGAGTCAATCGACCCTCATGTTGACAGCAAGGGATCCCATCACTCACAGCATAATACGAAATTGTAATACTTTTTTTCTTTCTTTCAAAAATGATTTTTGCTCCCAGGTAGACCCATCATGGTCTATAATCAATGGGTCAAGCATGTGAGCCAAATATGCTAGAAGAGATGAACATGTCATTTTATGTTTCCCCCAAGTGTTAAATATTGTCTAGAGACTCTACTACCACCTCTTCCTGTCCCTCCTGGAACTTTATCCCCCTCGTAACTCACCAGGCCTTAGTATTTTGATGCACGGGTTCTGTGTCTGATCGATTGCACTGTCAATTTGATCCCAGAGAGATCGTCAGCTCGACCGCGTAATCATAAAGTCAAGCTCACAGTCAGAGAAGCGACAGCAGCCACTCGATCAGTCTGCTCATTGCCCTGCACACTCGAATAAAGACAACAGCTGATGTCGATCAACATGATGTTGTCACTGGACATAAGGGACACACTGTGCATGCAAGTACACAAGGTAGCAAAGCTGACATGGGACAGGATGGTCTTCTGTAGTGCTTTTATGTGAGCAGTATTCTTCAAAGGCCTAGAAACTTCCACTTCTTGTCTGTGTGTCTGTCTGTTCGTCATACTTCCTAGTCTCAAGTTCAATTTATCAATTTATTCTTCTTTTCAGCTCGACGTTAGCCATTCCCATTTTGAAACCACGTCGTATGACAAGTAATACGGACGATGACACGACAAATAATATTCAAATTTGTAAGTAGTCTAGTATTTAAAAAGTCAGTAGAATATCCGTTACATGACTTCACAACAAACACCAGGATAAGTTGACTGTTGTGTGGTTTTGCAAGTGTTTTTGCAAGATTGTATAAGTGTGTTGAATAGTTTGGTCAAGCTTGTTCAAGATTGCAACTCTCGGATCTTCAAAATCAAATCAAAGCAGCCCGGTTAAAACTTGTCGTTATTTGACTGTGATCTCCCCTATTTATGCAGCAAAAAAAGGATTCACAGTCCCAAAAGCTGCAGATGTCGAGAGTTCACTATAATATGTAGCAAAATGGCATTTATACCCGGCGTTGAAAATATTCACTAAACGCTGCTCTGTAGTTAGAATTGAGCGCCAGATAGACGAAGATCGTGATTGAGCATCCGAGGGTAGTGAAAATAAAAGCCACCGCCCACAAAATGAGAATATACCAAGGTATGGGACTTATGTTCCCATTTGGAATCGAACTTTGTACACTAACGACCAGCACTCTGGGTAGGCCACATGCCGATAAAGTTATAGCCAAAGTCAGAGCAACTTTGACCAGTTTCCTCTCCTTGTTTGATAAATTTGACTTTTGAGTAGCAACTTCTGTTGGCTTGATGGAGGCTACTGCTCTCACTTTAGACGAAGCTTTCAGTCCGCGGATCATCCAAACAGTGCAGACAATGACGATGATGAATGATACATCCGATAAAGCCAAGCTTACCGTAATATCAAATATCTTCTCTAGCCTGGCTGTTTCCTCAACAAACAGTGCTGTAAAAACTCTTACTTTTGTGTCAGTGATATTTCTCTTTCCTGGCAGTTCTAAAGGCAATTCTATCCATTCCATTTTATGTACAACATATATCGGTACGTGAAGTCCTATATGAACTAAGTAGATCACCAGGATGGCCATGCCGCTACGGAACCTGGTGAATAACCGCTTGACTTTGAATGGAAACACAACACAGCAACACTTCTCAGCAGTTATAACAGCAGTGATCCAACACGATGACAAGTAGATGGCGTTGACCAGCATTGGATGTTTGTGTCTTTACCTTACTTTAGACGTGTTAAACTTCTTTATTCTAAGCATTCATAAATAACGATCAATGTCCATGTCTACGTTTTATGTGTCGATGTTTTTCTATTACCTGTTACTTTTCTTTAAGATAACTTTTATAATTACTTTCTTCATTACCTCAGTTCAAGTTCACTTGCTTAACGAAAACAAAACGTAAACATTGTTCTTTAATTTAAGGAAAAAAAATAAAAACAAAAATATTATCATACAGCTAAGTGGTATGAGAATCAAGAATACCCAAGAGAAACCCCCCCCCCCCCCTTTTCCCCCCACTTGCACCCCCCCCCCCCCCACCCCCAAAGAAACGCTGAAATATAGGCTAAAATATCAAAATGGGTCCCATCTGTGAAAACGAAATAATTCTTTATATTTTTCTACGTTGGTATTCTATGTATTATAGTAGGTTTCAAATACGGCTAGTTCTGTCTCTATAGCAAAGACTGTTTAAAGTGTTTAAGTGGCGCTTATCCATATGTTTATTGTCTTTGTAACATTTCTGGGGCTTTGGCCTCAGTAGTTATTGGTTTGCTTTTCTTTTCATTTGCTTTCATTTCTTCCGTTTTCTTCTAACTGTAGGGTTTTATCTTCAAATTCAGAAGGATTCGTAGAGATTGGGTAAAGGGAGATAAATAAATAAACAAATAAAAGACAAACAGGTTCGGGCCTGAGAAGTGAGATATCTGAAGAAGGTGGTCTAAGCGACAAGAAGGGACAAAGTTCGCCACCAGGTAATGTGTCATGATCTTGAAACCCAGGCCTTACAAACTCGAGTGGATCAGTCACAGTTACGATGGTCTGGACATGTGTGCTACATGGCAAATAATCGGTCACCTCAGGAGGCGTGAGAGGATAAGAACCAAGGAACCAGACCCCCAGGATGACCCAGGGTAATTTTGGACGACAACATCCGACAGTCCCTGACTATCAGAGGACTAGAATGGAACAAAGACAAAAAGAAAACTTCTGGTAGAGAAGTCTAACTCGCAAACCTGTACACCCTAAAGTAGAAGAGAAGTCACTAAAGGAAAACTTCTGTTAGAGAAGTCTAACTCGCAAACCTGTACACCCTAAATTAGAAGAGAAGTCACTAAAGGAAAACTTCTGGTAGAGAAGTCCAACTCGCAAACCTGTACACCCTAAATTAGAAGAGAAGTCACTAAAGGAAAACTTCTGGTAGAGAAGTCCAACTCGCAAACCTGTACACCCTAAGGTAGAAGAGAAGTCACTAAATGAAAACTTCTGGTAGAGAAGTCTAACTCGCAAACCTGTACACCCTAAAGTAGAAGAGAAGTCACTAAAGGAAAACTTCTGGTAGAGAAGTCTAACTCGCAAACCTGTACACCCTAAGGTAGAAGAGAAGTCACTAAAGGAAAAAGTAATAGAAGATAAATGAAATGTTTCGACCTTTTAAAAAAACAAAATTGTTTTAAAAACCATAAAAGAGTCATTGCTTCAGCTGCCAACTGACATTGTTTCCTTTTATTTTAACCACTTTTGGAGTGTAGGCGTGAGGTGGGGCGTGGGTCTTTAACCCTGAGAATGAAGGCCGCAAGGCTTGTGTTGTCGCCACGGACTGTACTGTTCTAAAAGCAAAGAAAAACCTACAACCTTATCGGGGATTTAAACCGAGTCTTTTCTATGAGAATTCGGCGTTATTACCCATTCAGATAGCCGCTCTTATGGCCACCTAATGAAACGTTACGTAAACAGCAGTGATCTTCGAGCAACACAACTTTTGCTCTATGGTATTGTTTGGACGTAATCATGTGGTGGTGGAACCTGGGGGCTCTAGTACATTGTTCCCCCCCCCCCCCTCACATTTCCTGTCCTTCCCGCCTACAAGAAAAGACCTTAACACAATCTCATAAAACAGGTATGCGTAATTAACAACAATTTTCCGAATGGAAAAGCAGAGAGTGATGGAGCAGGCCACTGTATCACGTAAAGTCCAAAAGGACGAACAACCAGGACTTTTTTTACTGAAGCTTACAGTCGGTGGGGGGGGGGGGGGGGGGGGGAGAGAAGAAGAAGAAATCTCCCGACTTTAATGTAAGCTTCGTGAACATCGAACACTTGATACATTTTCATCATTGTGTATAATGAGGTGTGCTTCAACATTCGACCTATATTCTGTCCCCAACAGTAGAACTGATTACCCCTATGCCCTAAAGTACATGAGGCGGGAGAGCTGGCGAGAGACCGATTTTCTTTTAGGCAGACCGTGATGAGAGCGACGTTCTGCAAAGGACCTGCTACATGATGATGATTCAGAAAGGAACGCAGATAATGATGAAGCAGGCCACTCTATCAGCCAAAGTCCAAATGGACCAACATTTCGCTGGAGCTTACAGATGGTCAAAAACAACAACAACAACAACAACAAAGAATACGATATCCCCGACTTTAATGTACGTGAACATGGAACACTTGATAAACTTTCAACATTGTGTATAATGACGTGTGCTTCGACCTTCGACCTAGAATCTGTCCCCAGCAGTAGAACTGACTACTCCTGTGCCGTATCACAGTCGTATCAAACAGGCACCTAATAATTACAAGCATTTTCCAGAAACGAAAGGACGGAGACTGCCAAGTGATTTCACATTCGACCTCAGTTTTATCCCGAAAATGCTACCATAATTTGAACTGTTCTGTTTGTATCTACTTGCTATAGCCCTGAAGTGCGTGAAGTCGCCTCATTTACATATCTTTTATTTACTGACGATCTTTCTGCCCATCAAAGTGGTTCTATTTATTCCCAGTTTCATCTACCATAAGCGCTTCGCAATTGATACTACTGTCCAATCAGTGTCTCTTTACACAAATCAATGTTCTCAATTTCTAAGTGTTACTCGTGCCTTTTATCTCCAATATTTAAAACAACACAAAGACCACTTGATTTAAGAATGGACTTATTTTATCGAAAAATTAATAGCATGTATAATGGCGTAAGTGTAACCGATACCGAAACAACAGGAGATAATTCCTGCAGAAGAAAATCGTTACTTCTCTCAACGACTACGCAATCGTGATGTATCGGTCTTGTCAATAGCAATGTGATAATTCACAAAACAATATTTGCAAGCCGCTAATTTATAACAATCATCAGAGCAATCAAAGTATGTCTGTTTCACATTGAAGTGCACAGACGAAGACACGTAAATGTTGAAGATGGAAAGTAAACGTACTGATCAGTACTATTGACTTTCCGTTGACAAATAAACGTGCCCATCTGTGTTATTTACTTTCCATTATTTCCATTGAAATATTCATATACCAAAGTTATTTGCGTATCCTTTACAGGACGTTGCAGAACCAACCTACCATTTTTTTTTCTTGCATTTGTAGTTTCTTTAGGCAAACGTTACGTTCAAAAGTTTGCCATTACCACCTGAACAGTCAGTTCTCTGTACCACTGTCGAAACTAACGTAAGACAAATCGTCCGCTTATGGAATCGAACCCAGCACTCCGGCATTATGAATCGCTTTCACAACGCCTAAGCCACATACGGCGACCCCGATACCAAGCAGACGTGAAATGGAACGAATTTAACAGAAGTGAAGAAGTGACAGAAATGTCTGGGTAACCACTAGTAACAACAAACATTAGACGTAGAGTATTGCAGTATGTTGGACCCATTCTGAGAAGACATTAGCAAAGGATCACTAAGCAGGCACCTAAATAGGAAATAAAGGGATTGAGGAAGAGAGGATGTTTACAAATCTTTGTTGAGAGTAGCCCAAGGTGCTGGACTGACTGAATTCCATCCATGATAACGTCAGGATAGCACAAAGGGGAAAAACGGAATAAAGGAATAGAGTGCAACCTTTGTGACACATGTAGCACATCAGTACAATAATGATGATACCAAGCGACTCACAATAGTTTCATTGGGTACAATCATGGCTCTGTGTTGAGGGGCAGACGAGTGCATGAGGGTTTGTAGCAAAGGCGAATGGACGTCGCTTAGTGCAGCAAAGCTTCGTGCAGAGTGGCATGCTTCGCTGCGGAGGACACGAGTGAGGAGTATTGTCTGGATTTTTTCACCGGGTCCGACTGTGTGTTGGCAAATGAACAGGCGGACAGACTGGCTGGCTCTGCACAACTTGGTGGAATACTGATACATGATAGGGCAGACGTGGTTAGTGCCTAGTGGGAGAGAGTGTACAATTCGGAGGAGCAGATGGATCACCACAGTCTGGTGAGATTGATGCAGTTGGGGGTGACGAGAGGTTCTGGCGGAAGCTCGAGGCTCAGAGGAAAGGCAAGACGGACGTTTAATCAGAAAGCTACTGGCACGATAAGTAACGGAACTCTTCGCTGGCTGCGGAAGATGGGGAGGGGCGCTTATAAGAGTGTTCCGGATGCTGTGATGTCAATTATTAATTCAACATTCAACATTCATAAGGTAATTCAAAGACGGTCACTTTTTCTCTCTGTCCTAGGTATTTTTATAAAAATAAAAACATTGGATCTTAACTGTTAACTAAATTGTGTCGGTTTAAAAATGTTAATATAAAGTTTCAACACAGTTGGAAGATCCTGATTTTGCTGATGATATTGTTTTGCTAAAGCGGCGTCCGTGGCTTCGGCGTTGCGAGTCTGACTCGTAATTTCAATGTTTTGCGATCGAAACCCACTGCTGGCTGCGTGGATTTTTATCATGGTATGGGGCGTCGCCGGTTGACACAGCCTAAAATGGGTACCAGGATGGGCTGTCCTGGGGAAGTTAAGACGGCCGGCGTAATGCTGATGCAATGACTCTATTCTTTTTCACTCTAGCTCTAGTCTCTTGCAGACTCCTCTTCCACGCACCGACATTAACACCACGAGTAAAAATGGACGCTTGAACGACATGATGCGGTTCCACACTTTATTCTCCACTAGATGTTTCTTCAGCCGGTACATGGTGAAGGACATATCTAGAAAACGAATTTTTTACTCAAATGTACAAAGATATTGGTTGAATTTACAGTTCGGCCAAAAACAACCTCCATTACCACAGGAAAAAACAAACACAACTTTCTTCACAGGAGCTAACACAAAACAGCTGGCTGCTGAGATTTCCACCAATCCATTGCTGTCTGGCCAGGTAATACGTTTGAAGCTACATTCAGACTCGGACACATACTGGATACGACAAACACTCCTCCATTCTTCATGCACTCAGTTTCTTGGCCCTAGCGAGACTGTCCACGTGCTCTTTCTAAGGCATTAAATAATCTTCTAACGCCCACATTATAATTACGTCTTTTTCGTCTTCTCCGATTCACACGGGTTTCATTTGGCCAACATTTTTTACGCGCTTCACGGCTCTGCCCTTGTTACATTTAAATATCTCATTCATATTTATCAGCTGACGTCATTTCGTCTGGAACATAACTTATCAAGGAGAAAATGGTTCACTACAGCTGACCACGTTACCCACCGAGTTCCGAATGGTCTGTAAAAATATGGGTGCTTTTCCCATATGCGCGATGCGCCTAAAGGCGTGAAAAGGGATCTTTACCTACTTACTTTACTGATTGTTTAGCTAAGTAAAAACAGCAACGCCATGCAAAGGAAAAATGACGATTTAGCTAATATAGCATCAATATAGCTACAAATAAGTTATAAAAAGACACATACATTGAAGTCTCAAGAAACAGTTCAAGCAGGTGTAACACAGGAGGAACAAGTAATTAAAGTAACAAACCGATTTACTTATTTAGAAAGTGATGTTGATAGTGATTTGAGTTGAGTTGATTCAAAAACCTACATCAGAGCACGCAGGGAATTTCCATAAGCGCTCCGTCAACATTTTCAGCAGTCAGTGAAGAGTTCCGATACTAATGGTGCCAGTAGCATTCTGATTAAACGTCCGTCTTGCCTTTCCTCTGAGCCTCGAGCATCTGCCAGAACCCCCTGCATCAATCTCACCAGACTGTGGTGATCCATCTGCTCCTCCGAACTGTACACGCTCTCCCACAAGGCACTAACCACGTCTGCCTTATCATGCATCAGTATTCCACCAAGTTGTGCAGAGCCAGCCAGTATGTCCGCCTGTTTATTTCCCAACACACCGGTGTGTCCTGATGAAAAAATATAGACAATACTCCTCACCTAGGTCCTCCGCAGTGAAGCATGCCTCTCCGCACGAAGCATGCCTGTCGTGACCTTCCTCAGCATGCTTTCTGAGTCAGTTACAATCACGATGTGTGTGTGTCGTGTTCTCTAACCAAAGGAAAGCTGCAATGACCACCTCCACCTCCATTCTTAAGCTGGATGTTGTGCTGTTGTTGTTGATAGTGAAGAAAATTCAACGAAAAAACTATGACACAAATTGGCATCAGCAGCTTTTATTAGTTTGAACAAAATATGGAACTCTAAATTGTATAGTTTTAAAAGCCAGGTTACTTATTTCAATTCTAAAGTTATTTTAGTTTTTACGTATGCAAGTAAAATTTTGAGAACCACTTATGAAATGGAACTAAAGTTGCATAACACAACCCTTGACCCGTTAGGGTCGTGGCGGTGTATTCATGGAAGCATTATCCAATAAAATCCGTCATCTTTCTCTGTTTTTCGCTTGATCAATAAGTGTATTAAAACTTAGTCCGGTCCTTTTCTTGATGTTGTCATTCCAGGTTCTTCTGTGCCCTCCTCTTCTTCAAAAACCCTCAATGTTCCTAGAAATAAAGTTAAATGCATTCAAAAACAAATGTCTGGGGAAGATGATAAAACTAAAATGGGATGAATTTATTAGAGTGAAGAAATAAGAGAAATGACTGAGCAACCACCAGTATCAACAGATATAAGACAGAGAGTTGTGAAGAAATAAGAGAAATGACTGAGCAACCACCAGTATCAACAGTTATAAGACAGAGAGTTGTGAAGAAATAAGAGAAATGACTGAGCAACCACCAGTATCAACAGTTATAAGACAGAGAGTTGTGAAGAAATAAGAGAAATGACTGAGCAACCACCAGTATCAACAGTTATAAGACAGAGAGTTGTGAAGAAATAAGAGAAATGACTGACCAACCACCAGTATCAACAGTTATAAGACAGAGAGTTATGAAGAAATAAGAGAAATGACTGACCAACCACCAGCATCAACAGTTATAAGACAAAGAGTTGTGAAGAAATAAGAGAAATGACTGAGCAACCACCAGTATCAACAGTTATAAGACAAAGAGTTGTGAAGAAATAAGAGAAATGACTGAGCAACCACCAGTATCAACAGTTATAAGACAGAGAGTTGTGAAGAATTAAGAGAAATGACTGACCAACCACCAGCATCAACAGTTATAAGACAGAGAGTTGTGAAGAAATAAGAGAAATGTCTGACCAACCACTAGTATCAACAGTTATAAGACAAAGAAGATGGCTGTACATTAGAGACATCCTGAGAAGAGACCAGCAAAGAATCACCAAACAAGTATTAGAATGGGAAAAAAAGGGATTAAGGAAGCGAGGATGCCAGAGAGAAACCATAAGTCGAACGTTGATGAGAGAGGCCAAAGCTGCTGGACTGGATTCCGTCAATGATATTGAACTCATTGCAAGGGATAGAATGGAACTGCGGAATAGACTGCAAGACCTCTGTGACATAGATTGGCTGAAAGGGATCATGAATGAATGAAATAATATTTTAAGAGTATATAAATCGTATATGGTCTTCTTTGAAATATAATTTCACGAGAATTAATGACATTACTGGCTGGGTCTCGAAGAATTATTTTGTAAACAACTATGACGGCATCGTTCAAATGCAAAGTTAAGTTTGCAGTAACAAAAATATAGACTTTTAATATTTCCAGGATAGCCACATATGTAACAGTTTGGTGCATAAAAGCTTTTAATACCGATACTGTATGACATGAAAACAGTATATTAGAACAGGTTAATACGCAGGTGTAATATTAAAATAACGAATGAATGAAATTCGATTTTTCAAAAATTAGGGCAAAGACACTTAAACTGAAAAAAGTAAAATGTACACATGTGAGATTAGATGAGCAGGGAGATTTTGCTACTAACCACCCTGGGTAGAGTAAGAAACAACGCTGTTGGATATATGTTGTGAACGAAAGTGTGTACCAGATACACTAACACACACACACACAAAAGATCAAATGCCTCAGTCATCTTGTTGAGTTGATTCAAAAACCCACATCACAGCACTTGATGCATTCCCATAAACGCTCCGTCACCATCTTCAGCAGCTAGCGCAGAGTTCAAATACCAGTAGCATTCTCAGTAAATGTTCGTCTTGCCTTTCCTCTGAGCCTCGAGCATCTGCCAGAACCTCTCGTCTGGCACTGGTAGCACAGTGCTGGTATGAATATGCTGTTTATAATATGTTTTCTGACACTCATATTTATGTTTAAATGTCACAATAACGGTGTCAGTTGGTATATACGTGCACTGGCTCGTTGGCATCTTGTTTCTATTTCCCGATCTATTATCCCGTCCTCTGAAAATTTGCTTCCATAATTCCTTAGTTTACTTCCGACTCGTCTATTTAACCATTTATGAAAGTGATATGAATTCTACTGACCTACATTTGATGACATGTAAAGTAAAGGTCCCTTTTCGCGCCTTTAGGCACATCGGGCATATGAGAAAAGCTCCTAAATTTTTACAGACCGATCGGAACTAGGTGGGTAATGTTGTCAGCATTAAGCCGGCCGTCGTTACTTCATCAGGAATACATCCTCGAGACCTTTTTTATCGAGCACCATACCATGTTAAAAATCCACGCAGCCAGGGGTGGGTTTCGATCGCGGTACGTTGGAGTTACGAGTCCGACTAGCAACGCCTAAGCCACGGACGCCGCTATTTGATCAAATGTAAAAAATGCAAATAGACAAGGGTCATATGTAGATCATACAAAGAGACATGTTAATCACATGTAAAGCATCGAAATAAACACATAATTAAATGTAAATTATTCTTATATACACATGTGTAAATTATTGAAATTTGCAGGTGTTCACGTGAAAATCACCCTCAGTGTTGAATATTTTCTAGAACAGCTAATTACCGCTCTGTGAACCTGTTGTAGTTACAGCATGACGGCTTTGCTCTCTCAAGCTATCGACAAGAAGTTTTTACTGTCTCCGGTTGCATCCTCATAGTAAATATTGTCCAACAATCCAACAACGCCTATTTACAAATGCAATAAAACCCCATACACTATTTTTTATCTGTGACTACAGACTCATTTGTTTATATAATAATGTCACCTGGGCGTGAATTTGTCATAAATCATTTGTGGCACTGCTGTCTTTTGCTAGCTTTCCATTTCCGGCATCCTCAGTCAATGGAAACGGTTACTATATGCAAAGCTGTTTTGCTGGGCGACTCTGTGGTCCATTTCACACCATACTCTATTTCATCAGTGCAATAAACAGATGGTCAACTATATCTGGCTGGCGTAGAGCAGCGAACAGACACTTTCAGACCGGCCGGCAACTCAGAGGTTTTGTTGGGCGGCATTGTAACCCAGTCTTTACCACGCTCTATCTTGTTAGTAATACAAACAGACCTGATCGTGAATTCTGACTGTGCTATCCATTAGCCTCTCTTTTCTGCCGTTGTCCTTTGCTATCACTTAAGGCCTCATGCAGAAGGTTGTTTCCTGTCCGTTGCCACTTTACGGCATATTTTCGCGGTTTATCTCTCTTACCTTGTATCTCTCATATATGGGTGGTATTGCGCGTATGTGCCGTATGGAGACAATCGGAGTGTCTCGTGTACACCCCGAAATGACTCGCTTGGTTTCATTGTGTATGTATTTCAACTTCTCTATTTGGGTATGAAATAAATTTGCAACCCCAAAACATCTCCGTAACAGAAATAACCATAGAGGTTATTAGAGGATGGATTCCAAAACTGTGCGTCGCGGCGCCCGGGGAAGCCGCGACCTCTTCACAGGGGCGCTGCGAAATATTCGAAGATCCACGATGTGTTTTTTTTTTTTTTTTCATCTAACATATGAATAGTCACACTTTTACTTGGGTTAGGGTGCCGTGGAAAAAACAATTATTTGCAAAAAGGCGCTGCGACTAAGAAATGTTTGGGAAACGCTGCATTTTCTGTTCCTTGTCTTTCCCTATCTTTAAAACTACTTCTTCTACATGGAGTTTGAAAGACAGGCTCCTGACAAAAGTCATTCCTATATATTTTAGTGAATTATGTCTATATTACTTCCGTGTATTGTGATGTCCGGCTACACATCTCTGACAATTCTATTAATCAAAGAACACCACAATACCACAGCCATATCTGGGCTGATGACCGAGTCTACTTCCTCACACCACTCAATGACCTTATCACTTCATATAATCATGACACATTTGGTTGGTTGCGTATCCTTTACAGGACGTTGCAGAACCAACCCCAACAGCCCCTGGTTGTTGTGTGGTTTTTTTCTAGGCAAATTTAGGTCCAGTAGTTTGCCATTGCCTCTGGACGGTCGGCTTTCTTGATACCACTGTCCAAACGCAAGGCGCATGACCTGCACCTGGGATCGAACCCGGTATTCCGGCATTACGAAGCGTTCGCATCGACTTAGCCACAGAGCTGACCATGACACAGTAGCCTTCCAATATTGGGACACGTTTGTTAACAGATGGTTATGCCAAAGAAGCTCAGCAATAGAGAATGTGAGCAGAGGGATTTACATTATGGTCCTAACGGCAAAACAAAGACAGGCTTAATTAGCTGCGGCATGTGAAGCTTGAGTCAACTTTAGAAACAGCAACCCTGCTTTGAAGTTACAGAATAAAATAGCTATCATATTCAAGGCGACAGTTTCCCCAGACCCTTTCCTGCTCTACAAAGGACATCGTCATCTATTTAAAAAAAAATTAAATAAAAAAAAAAAAATTACTTTCCACGAGAACATAACTAGTTCAGCAGTGAATTGCATGTTTCTATAGTATCCATAGAAATCGAAAGGCAGATGAAGTAATGAAAGCGACAGGGAGCCACATGCGGCCACATCTCCTTCATGGCTTTGAAACGTTTCAGACATTCTCAAAGAAATTATTAAGTTCAACTTTTATTGCATCATTCCACTTGTTTTATTACAGAAAACATATTTCAAAGCACAGAATAGATTCAAGAACTTCTGGCAATATTGATCGAATGGACGGGAAGGTGTTTGGGTGGTGGGCAAAGAGATAAATACCTTGATGGCTTGGTCACACTCCTATAACTGGGCAAGTGCACTGACTTGATCTGTAATTCTGCTAATCGTGTGGGATAGCGAGTCATGACTACCTATACTTATCGGCTTGGTACATGATGATAATACTTCCAGGAAGAGGAGGGCGATTTGTTTGCGATGCACACATTCTTCTAAGACAGTACAGTAAAAGACAGAGAGGGGAGGAGAAGAAAGAGAGAGAGAGAACTAGAGAGAGAGAGAGAGAGAGATTAGAGATAGGAAGCATGCATATAATTTTGTATAAAACATAATTTGAGCTCCATAAACTCAAGAAATACAAATACATTTATTTCATCTCACTTCTCACGCACTGCCTGTGTGGGTTCCAGGTTTCCTTGTGAGGAAAAACAAGAATAGACCCACTGCCTCCCCAACAATTATGTCGTGGGAGTCGACTAATTGGAAGCTTCCTCCAAAGTCGGAGTGCATCTGCCCGAGCGTATTCACGAATTCACCCTAAGAGTGCATGTGTTTATCCAGTGGTTCTGTTTACACTTATATCAGAGGGCGGCTGGCTTATTTTCTCATGTGCATCTGAAATCTACGGGATTTGAACCATCCTCTAAAGACACCAGTTATGAGAAACGTCCTATGACTGAAGGTCCTGTAAGGCGGTCACGGTAATTGCTTCTAGGTGAATATTTGTGGATATCCAATCTCATGCTGGCATTAATGTCTGCCACACACTTCATTAGTTGCTGTGGCGGAGCGGCTAGGCCCTCGCCGTGGATCAGAAAGTCTTGGGTTCGTTCCATGTCGGAGCCGGACCTTGTTCAAATATAACCTTGGCACCCAGGTCGACACAGCCTTGAGAGGATACTGGGTGCAGTCCCGGGAAGTAAAGGCAGCCGGCGTGATGCTGACCACATAGCCCATCTTGTGCCGATTGGTTTATAAAATATAGGTCTAGCCCTATATGCCCTGAACCCCTAAAGGCGTGGAAAAGGATCCTTTACTTACTTTTTTTTACACACTTAATTATCACACCAAGCGGAGTCGGCTTTGTTATATAGAACAGGCGATGAGGATGTGTGTTGTAAAGAGGGATATCTTGTCCTAGTTACAAGAAGTCCCCGAGGACAAGCAACAACTACAGCAAACAAAGATACGAATTCTTAAACACAAATTATGTTTTAGAAGCCCATAAGATTGAAAATGAACAATACAAATCCGGCATATTTACAACTTAACCTTTCGATGAATCAATATCTAAATCTAAATATTATTTTCATTAACTAAAATTGTTTGTTTAATAATCAACAGAATCATCCATTCTTCTTTTATGTTTTGTTTTACGGCAGATCGCCTATTCCCACTTGTCATGTGTCCATTATAGTTCTTCTTGTAACTCTCCTGTCAAGGAACCTAGTGCTTGCGTGTCTTCATTTAGTTGTTTTAGTCGTTGACAAAGACACTGGTAGAAACGTTCCGTTATTTATGCGAACGTTTTATTTTTTTCTCTGCCTTGTGTTTTCTAGGTATTGTTTGTGTTTAGTGAATTTATTTCGCTAAATCAGCTCGGCTGTGGACTCTAATCATTTCAGCAAAGACAGCATCATGTAGTAGGTCATTTGCAGAACGTCGCTCTCATCACGGTCTTCCTGAGGGGGGAAAAACTCGACCTCCTGCCAGCTCTCCCGCCTCGTGGATTGTCACATTCAAGCAGCCACTTATATCCTGTACCCATCGTCGTGCTGGCCGGTCCCTGCCCCTCCATCATGGTACCATGTCTTCTGCTGTTTTTGTTTCCAGTTCCCCCATGGCGGTTAATATGACCAACATATTTTAGCTTCCGGGATAATATACTTTTTATTAGCCAATCTTTTTTGATGTTCAGATCTTTTAAAATATCAGTATTTCTTCTCTTCTTTGTCCATGGTATTCGGAAACTTTTCCCAGAACATTTCAGCTCAAAAGCCCTTATTTTCTTTCTCAAGTACTGGGAGATAGTCCACGACTCACATCCGTAAGTTGCTACAGGGAAGATGCATGCTCTCATAATTTCAATTTTCTTGCTGGTGCTTAACCATAGAATTTTAATGCTGTCTTTTCTTTGTGTTGCTAAGGCAATCCTCCTTTTTGAATTCTATCAAAAAGTCTCCATTGCGATTTATAGAGTCTAGATATTAAAAGTTTATGACATTTTCAATTTCTTCATTTGTTGTTATTTCTGGTTGACAGCCAGTTTCGTCGGTTTTTTTTTTTTTTTTTCTTTATATTCAAGAATGGGTTTTGATCTTCACTGTATTTTTGAATAGACATTATTGCAAGTTCTGTTCCCTTTAAATTGTTCGATAGGAGGAATATGCCATCTGAATAGCAAAGTTCCGGTATAGAGTTGCCACCAATTATAAGCTGATCATGTCACAAGTCTAGTCTTTGTGACATTTCTCATTGTTTTCTGCATATATATTGAATATGTAGGGTGAAAGAATACACCCCTCTACACCCCCTCTTTTACATTTCGAACCAGTCCGATATTTCATCAGCTGCTCTGATGGCTGCTTGTAGTTCAGGATATAAACTTTCAACTAAATGCATCAAATGCGCTGGAAACCCCATACTTCTCAGGATACTACTCAGTTTCTGATGTTGGACACAATGAAATGCCTTGCTATAATCACTGAAACAAGCATGGAAATTAACGTTGTATTTTCTACATTTTTTAAAGATTGTTCTCAGATTAAAGTTGTGATCCATAGTTCCTCTACCCTGTCCTTTGCCTCATGTAGCTCAGATAGTTTTATTTTTTATTTTCAATCCTCTTCATGATTATTCGTAGAAGGAACATTCTAACAACTTCACGATGATTTTAGGTAACAAAGATTTGTTTGCATCAACCAAAACAGGCTGCCATGGATACAACAAGCGGCCTCCGTGGCTTAGGCGTTGAGAGTCCGACTCGTAATCCAGCGTACCGCGATCGAAACCCACTGCTGGCTGCGTGGATATTTTTCATGGTATGGGGCGTCGCGACGGCTCTGTGGCTGTCGATGCGAACGCTTCGCTTCGTAATGCCGGAATGCCAGGTTCGATCCCAGCTGCGGGCAATGCGCCTTGCGTTGGTTTCGACAGTGGTATCAAGAAAGCCGACCGTCCAGAAGCAATGGCAAACTACTGGATGTAACTTGCCTAGAGAAACCACACAACAGCCAGGGACTGTTGGTGTTGGTTCTGCAACGTCCTGTAAAAGATACGCAACTAAATGGGGCGTCGCAGGCCGACCCAGCCTAAAATGGGTACCAGGATGGGCTGTCTTGGGAAAGTAGAGACAGCCGACGTAATGCTGACCACATTACCCACAGAGTGCTGATGGTCTGTAAAAATATCGGCTCTCTTCCCATATGCCCGATGCGCCGAAAGGCGTGGAAAGGTATCGTTACTTTACTTTTATCGATACAACAATGGTGTTGACACAAACTGTCATCTATACACAGTTCCTCATCTACTAGTTGCCGCATCATTGTCATAATAATTAGGAAGCATCGATTAAAACGGGTGTCTTGTCTCCAGTGTCAACATTATTTCAAGATCTATGACAGATGTGAGAGGTTACAAATAGAATGTTACGACACTGGGAAATTCCCTGATGATACATGTATCATTCGTAGATTAACTCTTGTTCTCTCTTCTCCTCTTCCACCTTGTACCTCAGCGAAGTGTCGGGGGAAGATGTACCGTTCATTGATGAGCTCCGGAGAACTTTTAAGATTGATGTTTATTTCTGTAAGGCTGTTCTTAATGCCATCACTCCATATTTTACGAGGTCCTCCCCTTGCTCTATACCCGTTGTAACGTTTCAGTGTGGCTCACTGTGGCAGATAGTACTAGGACATTCTTGTTAGATATCCAAACCACTTCAGTTGTTGTTATGTGATGACCTATAAGACTGGCTTTATTTCTAGCATTTGTCTGATTTCATGATTTCGTATTCTGTCTTTCTTTGAAACATCTGCAGATCTTCTAAGGCATTTCACCTCTGATATCACACTTTTACGTTTATTATAGGATGTAAGTGTCTACGTTTGGAACTGATAGCCTGATAGTTTACTCTGTGTCATTATTTGTTTTGCGGTCGCTGGAGATCACTGGCTGGAGCTTGCATGTTGGCCAAAAGATCTTTGATTAGAATATACAGGACTTCATTAATTGGGGGGGGGGGGGGGGGGGGGGTTACACTTCCACCCGAGTATCTGATTGATTTCCAGCGTTTCGCTGTTATCTGTGCATTTGGTTTTTTAAACTGTTACCGTTGATTCTAAAGGTCTCAGTGTCTCAGTACATAAAAATCTACTGATTCCCATGCTATTACCATGTGTACGTTCCCTCATCTTTCTTCCTACCATTACTGTCTCCCAACTTCAAAGACTCCACAGATTGTGTCAGGAGAATGACGACCTTCTTTCACCGATCACTGTCTATGAGACGTGCTGAGGCCCTCACTTCCAGCCTAAATATCACATCAGACCTATACTCTTACTTGCCTACCCATCCATGTGGGTTCAGGTGTCCCTTGGGGGGGGGGGGGTGGATCTGAGAATAGACCCATTGCTTTTGTAACAAGCATGTCTTAAAAGGCGATTAATTTGTGATTTTTCCTTCGAAGTCGGTGCGCATCTGCCTTAAAGACAAGCACCAGAGGTTTGCATACAAGTAAGCCAGATCTATAAAACAAAGGTGCACGCAAAGTTCACGTTTTGGAATATTAAATATCTAGAAATTGACGATCAGCCAGAACTTTCCACTGGAATTTATGACCGGTGAACGCTAGGATGAAGAAAGAAGACTTACCTACCATACTCACTATATTAGCGTCAAAAACATTATCCCCTGGCCAACTGCTCCATCAAATCTGAAGGGGTTTAGTGACCTGCAGACATGACGGTAACCTTACGGACGTTCCAGTCAAATCGGTTAACGTCCCCCTCTAAGTTCCACTTATTAAGCACGGTCTCTTGTCGTAGATCCATTTACAGGACGTGTCCGTATATGGTCCGGGCAGATAGTCTAGCATTCCTCAACGTCACTTTCCACAAACATAAATGGATCTGTTGTATAGACCTCTATATATGTTACGCTATTTACTGCAAAAAAAAATTTGTTATGAAATACATCGGTGAAACGAAGCTGGATTAGCTTGACAGGTTCAGGTAACATCTTTCTGATACATAATGGTGCCGTCAAATCAGTGCCGATGCATTTCGTTTGGCAGGGTTCAATGTGTCTCCGGCATGGCGATTATAATCATCCAGTTTAGAGACTGCAACGACAAAGTCGGTAAATCTATTGAGAACCGCCTATTGTTTCTTATGGGCTCAAACTCGCCTAAGGGGTTTAATGTCCAACAAAGCTTTATCTAATATTTCAGAATTATTGCCCTTGTCTTGCTTACTTTTATTTTTTTTTGGGGGGGGGAACTAGATTTAGTTCCCCTTTTGCGTATGATTGAGAGCTACACTGACAAGAGAGACGTAGATTTATTTCGGAGATATCTCGGTTTAGTTATTTGAATGTATTCTTTGTGATTGCAACACTGTTATATGCCATCTGATGAAGGCTTAACTCATGAACTCATTCTATTTAATGGTTACATGCAATGCTATGCTATTAACAAAATATGGGGGATGGGGCGGGGTGGTGATTTAATAGCTTTTTCTCGCTGTTTCTTCTACCAATTAAAAAAACTTTTAAAAGAAAAGATAACTTAGAAATGCATAAACGCTTCTTGAGTATTGAGCATGGGGCATATTAAATAACAGTTACCAACACCACTTGAGAATAAATCATCAGACGCATTCTTCCTGTTTGGGTTCGCTACCAGGGTTTCATTTCTAATTCCACATTTTAAAGGCATGCATGAGCGGATAGGAAAACTTATTATAGTAAACTGGTCATTTCTTTATGCTGGGAAAATCACTGACACATACAGCTCTGAAACTTTTATTTAGCACCAGGTAAACGACAAATGTAATTGAGCATCCTAAAGAAGAACAACAATCTGAAAACGCCCACATGATGGTCAGAAACCGTGGCAGCACGGTGTATCTATGTGCTATCGCGCTCTGGATGCCGATTGTCACAACTCTAGGCAACCCGCACACTGACAAGGATACTGCTAGCCCTAAACTCACTTTGACCAGCTTCCTTTCCTTCGTTGACAATTGAGACCTATGTATGTAAGCTTCTGACGATTTCCTGGCGGCTGTGTGTCGTATCTTTGACGTTGTTTGTAGTTTGTTTATCATCCAGACGGTGCATGCAAGAATGATACTGAAAGACAGATACAGTAAGGACAGATTCACTGTTATGTCAAATATGTACCTGGCTTGTGTCATTTTCAGAGCAGCTGGTATTGTAAACACGCGTTTCGGTGGTTCTGTTAAGTTATTATTTGCCGGCGAAGCTGCATATATTTCTACCCATTCCATTCTGTACAACATTAACATAGGGACGCAAAGTCCAATGTGTATGGCATATATTATCAATATAACTATCACGCTACGAAATCGGGTAAAGATCATTTTGACTTTAAAGGGGAAGACCACACAGAAACATCGTTCTAGGGTTATCACAGCGGTGATCCAGCATGAGGTTAGGTACATGTTGTTCATTATCCACCGGAAGAAATAGTAACCTAAAAACAGCACGTCAACGTGGCTAAGCGGGTACAGTTTGTCAATTAAGCAGCAGAAAAATATAGCAGACTGTAAGTAAGTTGTCAGGAAGTCAGCCAAGGATAAAGAGAATAAATTAACACTCATGCCATCCTTGAGGCCCAGTCTACAGAAGATAGCCATATTGAAAACATTGCTCACGACCCCAGGAAAGCAACAAAACGGGAAGATGTAAATGGTTACAACATCTACGATCAGTTTGGGCAGATCGTCATCAGCAGTGTTTTGATAACCAGCAGTCGGTTTACTAGACTGATTCATTGTGGCGCATTCTCCTTTTTTTTTTTTTTTTGCTTTATGTCTTATCCTTTCTCTCTTTTTCTTCCTCTATTAATATTTCTTACTTTCTTTCTCTTCTTATCCTTAATAAATCAACCAGAATATATTAAGAGAAAGCAGCTGTCAGTTTAAGCTTGTCGAGATTTCCAAAGCCTAAATCTTTAAAATATACTACCTTTGTTTACTTTCGTATACTACAGAATCTTACCATTAAGAATGTAGACAGATACCGCGTATTAGAATTAAATCTTTGGTATATTGGAAAGGCACGTTCTCACTGTTGTTTTCACACTATAAAAGTATAGGTTTCTAAATGTAAAAGATCTAAGGTGATAAAATCGATACTTTTACACAAAGGGATAATTCTGGTGGGAAACTTTTCATAGTAATAGTAGTAATTGGGTGTAATCATTTAACCCGGACCTTTTTCATAGAGAAATCGGTGGGTATTTTAAAATTATGTTCCACGTTTCAGCAATACATACTAAAGAAATTATTCCTGAAAGTATTATCGTCAAAAGTCAGATGTTTTGAAGCTGATTTTAGTTTTCAAACATATCATGTAACAATCATACAGTAGGATCAAAGCGATATTTTTTTTTAAGTCTTGAGGCGTTTAAGGGCGTATACCAGGAGAGAGAGAAAAACCCTCTAAATGTTATAGGAAAATATACAAAGGAAAAGTAATAATTTTCTGTTTTAGAGATCATTTATTTGTGATTGATAAAATCGTTCAATTGAGATGATACCATCTGACGGTGCAAACAGAAAAATTTTACCCCATGAAAGTGATTCACTCGTTCAATGAATACTGTTGTAAATAAGGGAAGTAAAGGACATTTTCCCACGCCTTCGGGCGCATTTGGGCATATAGGGCTAGACCTGTATTTTAAAGAACAATCGGCACTTGATGGGTGATGAAGTCATCATCTTGCCGGCCGTCTTTACTTCCCCGGACTTTACCTGGTACTAATTTAAGCCTGGTAGCCAAGGCAGTTCTTGAAACAAAGTCCGGGATCTTCAGGATCTGAACCTTACAATCCACAGGACAGCTTCTAGCCGCTACATCGCGGCAGCGCTTTCTGTTGTGGTTATCATCACATTCAGTATTTTATTCTCAGTATTTTCAACAGTATTCTCTGTTGCAGGTTACTGCAGTTAAAATGTTACTCGGTTAAAACTCGATTGTTCTTTCCGCGCGTGGATGTAGTTGTCACATCTAAATATGATTGGTAGCTTTTAGAAATTGCTTCCTGTTCTTCTTCTTACAGTTAACTCACTTGCAAAGGGACATAAGCAGACACCTTTCACATTTCTCCGCACGGCACTCATAGACCATAGACAAGTTCACCGAAAAATTTATAAGGGTTGAGCTATTCTTAAGTTAAATATTTAGAATAAATTGGAAAGGAAGGTTGACAATGTAATAACAAAGTAACTAAATATATTTAAAAAAAAGGAGAGAAGATTTCTAAGCTAGTCACATATAAACTCTCATGTTAGCTTAACAGAAACACCAATGTAGGTGTACATACAGTGCATCATTTTAACACAGTTGAAACACCAGAATAGATTCATACAAATTACTGTTTGAACAAGCGCGTGCGCGCACACACACACACACACACACACAACACCAGCACAGACACACAAAATTATCATTTTAACAAACGATAAATGAAAGCCACAATGCTCCATATGTTCGTAGGTAGGTTCGTTGCGTATCCTTTACAGGGCGTTGCAGAACTAACCCCAGCAGCCCCTGGCTGTTGTGTGGTTTCTCTAGGCAAATTTACGTCCAGTAGTTTGCCATTATTTCCTGACGGTCGGCCCCCTGATACCACTGCCGAAACCAACGGAAGGCGCATGACCTGCAGCTGGGATCGAACCCGGCACCCCGGCATTATGAAGCGTTCGCATCGACTTAGCCACAGGGCCGACTCCATATGTTCAGGAAGTTTAAAATACAAAATGGCTGGTGGGCTGGAAACATCTGATTTGACACCAATAAATGTTTTATCATAAAAAACAATGCTAACTAAGCAGGTCTGAGAGATTTGGTGCTTTAGTTTTTATTCACCCCAAACAGACATTCCAATATTTCAGGGGATGGTAGATAGGCTGCATGCAGCTTTGGGACCTAGGCTGCACTATCTCGTGAGACGTAGGTGGGTTGGGGTTAGGTCTAGGGCTAAAAGTTTTCGGGTAGTTAAAAGGAGCACAAAGCCCGGAAATCCAGTCTTACCACCGTATAAAATATTGGACTGCAGATCTACCCAGGCAGAGCAGGCAGTGTGCAGGACTCAACTCACCAAGGACCTCTTCCTCAACCTAGCAAGCTATCTGTCTCTCTCCATCTTCCAACCTAACTATAAAATATATTTGCACCTTCGGGCGTTCTAATTTTTTTGCAACCTTTGTTACCTCCTCTACTTATCTAACGGCTGCACACAACAACAAGATTGTGACAGTCGTCCTGTGGGGGCCGTGTTTTAGGGCGCTCAGTGTGCAGGACTGTTTGTTTCGTGGCGGTGTGACTGCGGACTGACTTGGTGCTAACACAGATGAACAGTGCAACAGCTAGCGAATAGCCAATTAAACAGGAACCAGGCCCCTCAGAACCAGAACTTAGGCAACAAATGAACAAACTCAGGTGAAAGTGCTCACCACAAAGGAAGATAAATAAAATAAGATAGCAAAGGAACCGTCCTTGAAAAAGCAGTCCATCAGGCGGCTAAAAAAGGACTAAGCTTGGAATTTTTGTTTGATTTTATACGATACGATACAAATGACGCCATCTGGGGTGACTTATTAAGGACGAACCGTATGTTTTATTCTTTGCTAACTTTTTGCTATAGTAACAGAACCGCTGAAAGCACTTTTTGCTGTAGTAACAGAACCGTTGAAAGCACTTCTTGCTGTAGTAAAAGAACATTTGAAAGCACTTCTAGCTGTAGTAACAGAACTGTTGAAAGCACTTCTTGCTGTAGTAACAGAATTGTTGAAAGCACTTGTTGCTGTAGTAACAGAACTGTTGAAAGCACTTCCTGTTTTAGTAACAGAACCGTTGAAAACACTTGTTGCTGTTGTGTCTCGACACAAGAGGAAAGACTAACTAACTGTCAAACAAACTTAAATTTAAATTTTTATTTTTTTTTCCAAATACAGTACACTGTAGTATGTATGTGGAATCTTTCTGGTTTTTTTTTTATCCAAGTTTTTCACCACTTGTAGCGGCTTGGGGTCACTCGTTTGTGTTGACAGCCTGTGTTCCAAACCGTTCTGATGTTGGCGACTATTTTTAAATTGTTTCCATAGAATGTTCGATAATGGTATCATTGAATTAGACGACATATTTGTTACTTAAGGGACAACCAGGGTGCCATCTCTTAACTTCTTGGGTTTTCTTTTACATGGTCTAATAATTTGGGATTTCAACATTGCTAATCTTTCCAACCTCCCCCACCCCCCCCCCCCCGCCCCACTCCCCTCCATTTTCTTTTAGGCTAAGCGTATGAAAACAACTTATGCGTGGGTGGCGCTGTATTGTAGTGCATGGCTGTCACTTGCCAGACCTTCGGTTTGCAAAGCGGGGTTTAATTTAATACCGAGGCCAAATTTACTTTAAAATTTCGTTCGGATTCCATATTGTCCGAATTTTGAAATTTTAGAATTCCGAGGTATTGTTTTATAAGGAATGTAACCAACTTGCTTCCACTCTAGATTTTAGGCTTAAAGGATAATGTAAACACTGATATATCCGCAATGGCATTTACACATGTACTGGCTAAATTCTTACAGATTAGAGTTTGAATGTGCTATCTGATAGGCACGTTGTCTTCACTGATAATATCAACATGTGGGCTTTGGAATATTTCGTGTTTCTAGTAATGGAGAATATCACATACGTGTTCTCGTGCTGGACTACTGCTATAGTTACAAGAGAAGTATATTTCTTTGTTGTTATTGGATTTCAGTCAAGCAGATATTCAGCAACAGTCGCATTTTTGTTGATGCATTGAAACTTTTTTTTAGCAAGTCGAATTATGTGTATTTATTTATGCTATAGCAGCAGTTGGTAAAAAAAGATCACATACA
Source organism: Candidula unifasciata (assembly GCA_905116865.2). Classification (NCBI taxonomy): domain Eukaryota; kingdom Metazoa; phylum Mollusca; class Gastropoda; order Stylommatophora; family Geomitridae; genus Candidula; species Candidula unifasciata. The sequence goes on along the minus strand of CAJHNH020006890.1, from coordinate 1,799,337 downwards.
AGACTATGTTTGATTACGGGATTTAAAAAAAAAAGGAAAAAGACCCTTGTCCACGCCTTTATGTTATTGAGCATATAATGCTAGACGTATATTTTATAGACCAATCGGGATTTTGTGGGTGATGTGGTCAGCATTACTCCGGCTGTCTTTACCTCCCAGAAATGCTCCTAGTACCCACTCAAGGCTGTGTCGACCCGGGAGCCAAGTTCATTTTTGAAAAAGTCCGGTTTAGACAGGACCCAAACCAACGACTTTCTGATCCGCAGACGAGCGTCTTGCCGCTACACTATATCGATTCCGTAATTACCGGACTATATAAAAATAGTACAAGAAGAAGATATTTTGTATAAGGATTGCTAATTTTACCAGGGATCCGCCAATCTGAACAATCACAGAAATTTGGGACAGACATAGGACAGTGACTTCGCTGGGAAACTGGGTAACCACCAGATCGATTTGGGACAGACATAGGACAGTGACTTCGCTAGGAAACTGGGTAACCACCAGATCGATTTGGGACAGACATAGGACAGTGACTTCGCTGGGAAACTGGGTAACCACCAGATCGATTTGGGACAGACATAGGACAGTGACTTCGCTGGGAAACTGGGTAACCACCAGATCGATTTGGGACAGACATAGGACAGTGACTTCGCTGGGAAACTGGGTAACCACCAGATCGATTTGGGACAGACATAGGACAGTGACTTCGCTGGGAAACTGGGTAACCACCAGATCGATTTGGGACAGACATAGGACAGTGACTTCGCTAGGAAACTGGGTAACCACCAGATCGATTTGGGACAGACATAGGACAGTGACTTCGCTGGGAAACTGGGTAACCACCAGATCGATTTGGGACAGACATAGGACAGTGACTTCGCTGGGAAACTGGGTAACCACCAGATCGATTTGGGACAGACATAGGACAGTGACTTCGCTGGGAAACTGGGTAACCACCAGATCGATTTGGGACAGACATAGGACAGTGACTTCGCTAGGAAACTGGGTAACCACCAGATCGATTTGGGACAGACATAGGACAGTGACTTCGCTGGGAAACTGGGTAACCACCAGATCGATTTGGGACAGACATAGGACAGTGACTTCGCTAGGAAACTGGGTAACCACCAGATCGATTTGGGACAGACATAGGACAGTGACTTCGCTGGGAAACTGGGTAACCACCAGATCGATTTGGGACAGACATAGGACAGTGACTTCGCTAGGAAACTGGGTAACCACCAGATCGATTTGGGACAGACATAGGACAGTGACTTCGCTGGGAAACTGGGTAACCACCAGATCGATTTGGGACAGACATAGGACAGTGACTTCGCTAGGAAACTGGGTAACCACCAGATCGATTTGGGACAGACATAGGACAGTGACTTCGCTGGGAAACTGGGTAACCACCAGATCGATTTGGGACAGACATAGGACAGTGACTTCGCTAGGAAACTGGGTAACCACCAGATCGATTTGGGACAGACATAGGACAGTGACTTCGCTGGGAAACTGGGTAACCACCAGATCGATTTGGGACAGACATAGGACAGTGACTTCGCTGGGAAACTGGGTAACCACCAGATCGATTTGGGACAGACATAGGACAGTGACTTCGCTAGGAAACTGGGTAACCACCAGATCGATTTGGGACAGACATAGGACAGTGACTTCGCTAGGAAACTGGGTAACCACCAGATCGATTTGGGACAGACATAGGACAGTGACTTCGCTGGGAAACTGGGTAACCACCAGATCGATTTGGGACAGACATAGGACAGTGACTTCGCTGGGAAACTGGGTAACCACCAGATCGATTTGGGACAGACATAGGACAGTGACTTCGCTAGGAAACTGGGTAACCACCAGATCGATTTGGGACAGACATAGGACAGTGACTTCGCTAGGAAACTGGGTAACCACCAGATCGATTTGGGACAGACATAGGACAGTGACTTCGCTAGGAAACTGGGTAACCACCAGATCGATTTGGGACAGGCATAGGACAGTGACTTCGCTAGGAAACTGGGTAACCACCAGATCGATTTGGGACAGACATAGGACAGTGACTTCGCTAGGAAACTGGGTAACCACCAGATCGATTTGGGACAGACATAGGACAGTGACTTCGCTAGGAAACTGGGTAACCACCAGATCGCCTGTATAAAAATTATTACAGTGGTCGATGGAAATTTGTTGTGTCAGTTTGTTTGGTGGAGAATTAGTTAACTGCTGAATCGCAGTACCAGCTTCAGCGCTAACGGGTCAATGTCCTACTAGTTGAATGCAACAGTCATTTGAAATGCTAAAACAAGCAGTCCGCTACTGGAATTGAAGCTCAATGTCGCTGTTACAACGAATCAGCCGCGGCATTTGCAAAATTGCATAAGGCAACACCAGTTCTGCGTCAACTGGCCATTCTCCATTTTCTGAATGTGCAAACTGACAAATGCTACTGACCACATATGGAAAGCATTCCAAAATGACATATGCTAACTACCAGTGTAGCACCAATCGCTCAGCCCAATAGCTGGGCGACATGATTATATACTCGTTCACAATGGTTTGGGATGCAACACTAACCTAGTCAGAAACAAATAACATTCTAATATTGAAACATTCGACCTTCCTATATGGCTTATTAGACCGGAAACCCACATAATGAAAACAGTAACTTTTAATAGGAAAATGGAGACGGAATACAACTGCAATGCATAAGTGATTTTATACTTGTTTTGTGTAAAAATGTTTGCGTTCTACATAAGAAACAATCGATTGACTTTGGATTTAAAACGACACTAGTCGACATACAAAGAGACAAACCGCTGTTGCTAGGAGACGACAGTAAGCAGCAGGCTGTAGCAGTACATGGCAGTGGACCAGGTTCCAGCAAGCTCTGCGTTCTTCAGATCCAATCGGGTAAAATGTGCATCTTGTAGACAGAGCTTTACATCATTATCATCGTGTAGCAGATCCTTTGCAGAATGTCGTTCTCATCACAGTCTGCCTGAAAGAAACTCAGTCTCTCACCAGCTCTCCCGCCTCATTTACTTTCATACTCAAAAAGTCACTTATATCCTTTGCCCATCTTCGTGTTGGGCGGCCCATGCTCCTCCTTCCTGGTACCATGCCTTCTGCTATAATTTTTTTTTTTCAATCCGTAGGGGCACTTTACATGGCCAATATATTTCAGCTGCCGAGACAGGATGCTCTTTATTAGCCAATCTTCCTTGATGTTCAGATGTTTCAAGATGTCAGTATTTCTCCTCTTCGTTGCCCAAGATTTTCTGAGAATCTTTCTATAGCATTTGAGATCAAAAGCCCCTATTCTCTTTCTCAAGGACTGGACTGGCTGACTTCTTGTAAAAGAAAAAGATAATTCGACCTCGTTCAGACATTTTCAGCTACGTAGCTGATGCCTATATTTGCGATCTTTATTGAGTATGGTTTGTTTGAATATGGTTTCCTTCGGTTCCATTTTGTTGTGTTGTTCTAAACGGTTTATTTGATGTTGCTTCTTCCTTGTATAGAGTTGTTTTATACCTGATGTTGTTATATCCGGAGGCAAGGGTCTTCTATTTCTTAATTGTGTCTCTTTGTTTCGTTCCTGGTTATGTTAGGACACATCTGAATATTGCATTTTGATTCTGTCCTATCCTCTCGTCGTCTTGAGGTTCCCATTTTCTGATTGGTTGTTTCTGGCTTTTATTCCCCCTGTCACGTTTTTCCGCTCCGTCTTGGCTTCTAGGATGTAATAATACTTAGTCCTTACAAGGACTTTTGTGTAATTTTGTCTTTCCATCTTTGCTGGTGTTTTTCTGCTTCTCATCTTTGTCTGGCGTCCTCTGTGTTGTTTGACGTTTTGGGTCTGGCTGGTAGGTGTCTGTGGATGTTGTCTTCTATGTTGTCTCTCTCATCTCTTCCCTCAGTCTCTTTCCGTATTGAGCTTGTTTTCTCTCCTCAAGTGCTCTGTGATCTCCTGGTTTGACCATTTAGTATTCACTCTCTTGACCACCCACTTTCGGATCTCCTGAAACATCATCTTGGCTGCAACCAGTATCTTTTCCGGTAGCTGTAATTCTATTGTAGGCTGTATACCAATGTCCTCAGTCATTCTCTTCGTCTGTTTTGTTTCATTCAGCGTAACGATCACACCCTCTTGTGTCTTTCTGATTCTGCATATGCTTCCTATCCCCAGTGAAGTCTCCAGGTATCTGGTTATTTTGGTTCTCGACAAGTCCAGGAGTCTGGTTCCTCCTTCGTTTATTTGGTAAATCTTTACTCGTGTCTTGATGATAGGAACGTTGGACATTCTTGCGTTGTTTGGAGTCTCCTCCTCAGCCGGCATATAAGCTTGTTCGATCGTACAATCATCTGATTCCTCAGTTGTAATAGTGTTCTTTGATGTAGTTGGTTCTACTGCCAGCATGTCTCTTGGTGTGTCATTCTTGGCTGTATTGGGCGCGTTAGTTGACTGCAGGTTATACTGGCCACTATCTTCCCTTTATATGATGATAGCTTCAGGAAAGTCGTCATCATCCTCCACAGTACCCACGTTCTTCTTGATCTGTTCCTTCTCTTTACTTCTTCTTGGGTCACTATCTTCCCTCTCTATGATGAAAAATTTTTAAAGGACTTATAGTGAGGTCGGAAGTTTTAGATAGATGAGTAGTTTTTTAGAGGCTCCTTGTTAGGCGTCCGGACTTGAGAGTGGGGGTGTCGCTGTCCTCTGTTCTGTTTCCCTCTCGGCAGGTAGTTGAGCTCTTCCTGATTGTGCTGTTGTTGCTGGGTTGGTTGGACCAGTAGTTTTTCCTGCATTTGTTCTACTTAGGTATTGCTTCACCAGTTTCTGGATGTCAGGATCGCTGTTTACATGTAGGATCTCGGTGACAGAGAGAGTGGTGTTTTTACTTCGTAGGTGGTTCATTATTAGGCGCCTCTGCACTTCGTACCTGGAGCATTCCAGTAGGAAGTGGGCTAGTGTGTTGTTCTTATTGCATTCGGAACACCTCGGCGTTTTGTACGTTTCCGTCCAGTTTCCAAGTCTGAGGTTCCATAATTTGTTGGAGACTGGTATTTTCATAGGGTCTTTGATCTGGGAGGCGAGTCTGGGTTTTTTTAGTAGTTGGAAGGCGTGTCTGCCCTGCACACCTTGTTGCCATTGTGTGTTCCAGGCCTCTGTAATATACTGTTTTGCCACTGCACGGCCTTCTGATTTGCCCAGGCCTATGTCTAGGGTGCGGTCGCAGTTGATGCCCTTTTTGGCTGCCATGTCGGCCTTTTCGTTACCGATTATTCCCTTGTGGGCTGGTATCCAGCCGATTGTGAGGTGGCACCCCTTTTGTTTAAGTTTTGTAGCTGTGGCCAGGATACCTTCTTTGATGTCGGGTCTGCTATTTTTGCAGAGGCTGCTTAATGCTTGAACAGCGGCCAGCGAGTCAGTAAAAACGTAGACTTTTTTGTGCATTGTTGTCAGGGCTAACTCCAGAGCTTTCTGTATCCCTATCAGTTCGGCGGTACATATGGCCACCCCGTCCGTTAGTTTGTACTGCTCTGTGACTCTGGCTTTTGGTGAGTAGAGACCCGCACCGACCTTGCCCTTCTCATTTTTGGAGCCATCGGTGTATATAATGGAGAAACTGTCTTCGGTCAGACTTTGGATAAATTCGTCTGCTATTATCCTAGCCTCTCCTTTCTCGCTTGTTTTTGAGATAAGCTTCGTGAGTCGGGTGTCGGTTGTGGGGAGAGTCAGTTCCCATGGTGGGATGGTAGCCACATGTTTCTTGGTGTTTTGGAATGCGTGTTCTACTGACCCGCTTAGCTTTGTTCTAGCTAGCAGCCAGGCGACTGGTTCTAGGAATCGTAGTTTACACTGGTCGCCGTGTTGATGGACGTTCGGTTGGAACGCCTTTCTGGCGGGGTGTGTCGGGTCAGCTGCCGTTTGCAACCAGTAATTGAGGGCTAGCTGATTTCTCCTGAGATTCAGAGGGATGACACCGAGTGCAACTTCCATGGCGGCTCTGCATGTGGTTTTGCCTGTTCCTATGATGGACGCCAGTGCTTGCCCTTGGATGGAGTCTAGGCTTCTTTTCTTGGAGTCGGCTGCCGCTTCGTACACGATGGAACCGTACTCCATTCTCCCTCGTATATATGCTTTGTAAAACGACAGCATTGTTTTCGTATGTGCGCCCCAGCCTCTGCCTTTGATAATTTTAAGCATATTTATGAGTGGTTTAGTACGTTCAACCGTGTAGTCTATGTGCCTGTTCCAGCTCAGTTGTTCGTCTAGCTCCATCCCTAGGAATTTGGTGTGCACTCTCCTCTGAATCACTCTGCCTCCCATTTCAATTCTGATTGCGCTCTCTTCATACTGTTGTTTCACCTTTCTGTTGAATATCATAAGCACGGATTTGTCGGTGTTGACTTTGAACCCCCACTGGTTCATCCAGTGCATTATGTTATTCAATTCGATCTGAAGCTCGTTACGAGTTTTAGGCACCTCCCGTCCAGTTAGCCACAGCGCGCAGTCGTCCGCAAATTGGGACAGTTGTATACTGCTGTCTGTGATTGCACCGTGCAGGTCATTCGCCATGATTGTGAAGATTGTCGGCGAGATCACCGCTCCTTGGGGAATGCCGTTCTCTTGTGTGAGAGTGGCGGAAACTTCATTTTTGATTTGGACTGAGAATGTTCTCTCGCTCAGGAAGCTTTTAATGTAGTTATAGGTTCTTCCTCTGATGCCGAGCCTTTTTATTTTGACCAGGGCCCCTTCTCGTCAGCATTGATCGTATGCCAGGGACAGGTCTAGGAAGCTCCCTGCCTTTCCAGAAAACGTCTGTGCCACGTCGTCTGATTGGTCAGAGGTAAACGCCGCCAAGCCGTCTGATTGGACAGATGTAGATGCCTCCTGTGAAGGACTGGGAGATAGTCCACGACTCACATCCATATGTAGCCACAGGGAAGATGCATGCTCTCAGAATTCTAATGTTGACCTCCTTGCTGGCGCTGAACCATAGACTGTAATGCTATAGCCGATACAGTAAGTTAAATTAATTGCTAGATTTGGTTGCTAAGTTCTTCTGTTTCGAACTGTAACATCTGTATATGTAGGAAGGGTATCAATCTTCTGTTGAGTATACGAGTCATGGAGGTAGAACAATGACACTACGGTAAGGGCTAAGGGCGCTGGGTGATCTCGAGGTATGGTGTCCGCCTCGAGTTCTAGAGGTCCCGGTTCAAGCCCCAGTGAAGGCTGGGATTTGTTTCTGTTCACGTGGACTTCTAGTTATTTCCCCTGGTCTCTGGGTAGTGAGATCGGACGCCCGTGTGTATTGTTGCGTACGTGAAAAAATCCAGTGGCAGTTAAAAATCGAAAAGAGTAGCCTAACAGTGCTGCCCGGGCAAAATTTGGAGCTAAAAATCTACCCAAATATTTCAGGATCCTTGCCGGTGCTACGGAGCCCGTTCACTGCGCTGAGCTACTTCGGACTCAGACGTTAGTTAGAAGTAGAACGGAGCACTAATAGGTGTGCAATGAAGATGATCTGTTATTCAAAACCTCAAACCTCATACGGTAATGCTCATGTCACTCACTGATTGATGTCACATCATGAATAATTAATTAAAAACTTTGGTTTGTGTCTGGTCAGTAAGCTTGGTGGTGCTATGAGTTTGAACTCCTTCGAAACATCCCATGCCTCTTTTCTGGCAAGAGACAATACTATGTTTGTTTTAGTATCCAGAAGCCATGAGTTGTTAACCCTTAGGCTCGGTATTATGGATATCGCAACTTTTCGGCCTTGATTCCATTGTAAATACCGTAAATCTGGGAGAAAATGTGGCTTTTCTGCCTACCCCCGGGATTGAACCCGAACAACAAGGAGTTCGTCACTCGGTCTTCACGCAATCCGGTTTAGCCAACTACGCTAGAGAGCCGGTCAGACAATACTAGGGTGGCGTTTATTTCCTGAAATGAAATAAAAAGAATTATGATGGATTGTGTACATACAAAAAAGAATCGTTAGAACTTTGTTGTTATTGCACTGTGCAGAATGCCGACTTCAGTCGTAATGAAGAGAGGATAAAAAGTAGAAGAAGAGGTAATGGAAAGAAAAGAAGAAGGCATAAGCATACATGTCCCAATGCAGTGCTTTGAGGGTTAAGGTATCAAGATGGAACCTCACAGTTGGAGGGAAAGGCAAAACCGTCGAGGAACAGAAAAATACAGTGACTACATCTGGCATGAGCTTGGAGGTGGAGGCAGTCTCTGCTTCTCTGGAACTATTTCGCAAGAGTCCATTTATGAGGCAGTCATCGCAACTGACGGGGAGTCAATACATCCGAAAATAATGATTTATATTTATGTCACTGTCACGAGGCGATGGCGTCACATGTCTGTATTGTGGTTTACCCTCATGATAATAGACACTCTGAAGTGAATTAATGTTGAGATGGTGGCTCGTATTGGTCTCGAAGGTATTCCGTAGCTCCAACTACCATCTAACATCACTTCAGGGGTGAGGCAACGCAAATTTCAGGCTCCACAGAATTATTATTATCCCTGAGCATAACTTGGCCAGACTCCCTCATCACTTGTTTGCCCCCCAGACTAGATAGGATCACTATCATAGTCCAAAAAATATTCGCACAGTAGTAATAGAAATCTACCCAATGAAATATACACTGACACAAAACTAAATAAAGAGAACTATGAAATACCAGACACAAACAAAGTGAACTTTAGAATAACAATGCATGATGTAATAAGTGCAACAGAAGTAAATAGTATTAAAAGATAGATATAGAAGAATGATTTTTTTTTTTTTTTTTTAACAGAACCATATTGAACCAAGAACATAATCAAGAATGACTCCTTCTCTTGTCACAACAGCTGTTGCGTTCATCCTCGCTACTGAGAGAGAATAAGTTAATAGTAATACACAAAGTTTATTAAATTTGACTAAATATACAACTTACTATTTAAAACAAGTTTAGCATATTTTGCTGCTCATTTATGGAACCAGCTTCCACTTGATCTGAAAAATACAGAGACTTCATTTAACCGCAAGCTTTTTCAGTTCGTGCCTATGTGATTATATACCATCATCTTAAATGTAATTATTAATCCATTGTGCATTATAAATTTTTAATTTAAAAAGTTGTGTACGATATTTATGAATGCGTGTATGTGTCACATGTATATGTCTGGTGTATATGCGTGTTTGTATGAGTGTGTGTTGTTGTTTATGTCTGCCTGTGTGTCTACATGTGCGTGTGACTGTGTGTGTCTGTGGGTTTGTGTGTGTCTGTGTGTCAATGCTTCTCTGTGTGGGTGTGTCTGATTGTGTCTACGTGTATGTGAATATGTGTGTGCCTACGTGTGTGTATGTGTGTGTTTTGTGTGTGTGTGTGTGCGCGCGCCTTGCTATGTTTGTGTGTGTTTGTCTGTATATGTATGTGTGTGTCTCTGTATGTCTATTATATATATATATATATATATATATATATATATATATATATATATATATAATATGTGTGTGTGTCTGTGTGTGTGTTTGCATGTGTGTCTTCGTGTTTGTATATACGAGCCTGCGTGTGTTTGTCTATGTGTCTGAGTGTGTGTCTGCGTATGTGTCTGTGTGTGTCTCTGTGTGTATGCGTGTCTCTGTGTGTGTGCATGTGTGAATGCATGTCTGAGTGTGTCTGTGTGTATGTGTCTACTTAAGTATCTGCGTATATGTGTGTCTACGATTATGTGTGCGTTTTTGTGTTTTTATGTATCCACGTGTGTGTGTTACTGCGTGTGTGTTTGTGTGTCTGCGTGTGTGTCTGCGTGTGTACCTGTTGGTTGTGTGTGTTTTTTGTCTGTGTGTATATGTGTGTTTGTGTGTGTGTGTGTCTGCGTGTGCGTATGTGTCTGAGTGTGTCTGTGTGTGTGTCTGTGTGTCTGCACGTGTGTGTGTCTGTGTGTATGTATGTGTGTGTATCTGCATGTGTGTTTGTGTCTGTGCACATGTGTGTGTTTGCTTGTCTGCGTGTGTGTGTGCATGTGTCTGTGTGTGTGCCTGTGTGTATGTGTAAAGTGTGTATCTGCGTGTGTTTGTCTGCGATTGTTTGTGTGTGTTTGTGTGAGTTTTTGTGTGTGTCTGCATGTGTGTCTGTATGTGTGTGTTTGTGTGTCTGAGTGTCAGTCTGCGTGTGTGCATGAAGGTTGTGTGTGTTTTTATCAGTGTGTATCTGTGCATGCATTTTGCCACCCATGCTTTTGTATGTTTTTTTGATATCACAATATGCATAATATCATATTAATATAACATGCTTTATTGAATAAAATATAACTGCTGTGTGAAAGAGGGGTGTTTGGAAGGGCCGAATGAAAGACGGGCTTGCGTGCCTAATTTGTGACCCTTACAAAATAAAGTTGTTTCTTTCGTTCGTTCGTTCGCTCTCTCTCTCTCTCTCTCTCTCTCTCTCTCTCTCTCTCTCTCTCTCTCTCTCTCTATCTATCTATCTATCTATCTATCTCTCTCTCTCTTGTATGTATATTATTGAAACGTAATATATAGTCAAGGATATATACATGAATGAAAGCGTATCCATGATTGTGAACAATCCTGGATTGTTAAGCCTCCTGGTGAAGCACATTATTCTGCGAGGTTGGGAAATCTTTTTTTTTTTTAAAGTACAACCTGGCATTAGAATACACATTAATGTTTTCTTCGCAGTGTCTTTAGTTGTATTGGGTGCATAATTTTATGATTCCTATCACTCGGGACACCTTCACTTCCCGACCATTAAGGATGCTCATTAATTAATTTTGTGCCATCTCAACAAAGATAGTTTTTCTATGGTGCCCTTTTTGCTATCTTTGTGAAAATAACGTTCTCGAGACCTCAATTTCTTCCACTGTTCAACTCTGGTCCCAATGCCTGAAGGCCGGTTTGTTTTTAAACCATACAAGGCTAAAATTAAACCCCAGTAATGGAGGATCAGCAAATCATACATTTAGTACTAGGAAATTGTTTGAAATCATACATTTATTACTAGGAAATTGTTATAAATCATTTATTAGGGAATATGAAATTGTTATAAATCATACATTTAGTACTAGGAAATTGTTTGAAATCATACATTTATTACTAGGAAATTGTTATAAATCATTTATTAGGGAATATGAAATTGTTATAAATCATACATTTAGTACTAGGAAATTGTTTGAAATCATACATTTATTACTAGGAAATTGTTATAAATCATTTATTAGGGAATATGAAATTGTTATAAATCATACATTTAGTACTAGGAAATTGTTTGAAATCATACATTTATTACTAGGAAATTGTTATAAATCATTTATTAGTGTAGTAGGGTGGAAGCGACGAAGACTACAGGACAACAGATTAAAGGTCTTTGAGAGGTTTATCCTGGTTTTAAAATGCTAACCGGCCTTTTGAGAAACATTGGCAGTTAATAAAGTATACGAAAGATGGGTAAAAATCTGGCTCACTGGGTATAAAAGATTTTGTCTAGTCTCGCAGCGATCTATTCGACTTCCGGACCAAACTGTGGAAGCCTGACCCAAGAAGACTGATGCTTTGCACAATGGGCTGGTCTATGGGCATGGCGACCACAGGTAACGTTCGTGGTCGGACTGATGGCAGTCAAGGGTACGTTCAGTGGTTAGTTGGTTAAAATAGATTTTCATTGGTATTCTAGACAAGGAATAGTTAAATGGTAAATTGCTGTATGTTTGAGGTTTGTTTCAGCACGTGGTCGTTTATGTCGTTACTTTTGGCCATGCTGATGTGAAGTTCAATAAAATTATGTTCAACGTTGTATCCATAGTTACAGTTGTTTCCTTCAGCTTAGGACTTCTAGTAGTTAGTGTGCTTAGTAGTTTTCTAGTTTAGTTTATTATTACCTGACTTATTAGACTCTACACAGAAGATCTAATGCCTGGACTAGAAATATTATTGTTTCTAGCCCCCACTGAACGAATCTATCTATTTCCTATTTTCTTTCCTCTTTTTTTATATTAGTACTATGGGGCTTCTAGCCCTGTTACAAATGGCGTCGTCTGGCAAGGATTTTGGTGGCCATTAGATAATTTGTGTGTAGCCTAGTTAGTTCAAGTAATAATAGTAGTTTATAGTTTAGATGATTTTTAAATGGCGCCCAACTTGTGGGGCTTCTATATTGCAGTCTTTTGTTGATATTTGTTTAGTTAGATGTGACAGGATTTAATTCACCCAGGAGTTCTAGTTTGTGCAGGTAATAGTAGTGATTTTTTAATTTTTAAATTCGGTTTTTATGGCGCCCACGTGCTCTTTTGTTTCAGACTTTAAATATGTTCGCCCAAGTGTGTGGTTTCGTTATCGAAGACTTGGGTTGTTCATAGTTAGGTTTTATATCATCTTGTTCACGGATGAGTAGCGTTGTGGAGTAATTTAATTAGCCAGGTCTAGACGGCTCAGATTATCGCGTCTTGATTTTAATTTGGTTTAGGACTTGTGTAGGTTCAGCCTGTGTAGTTTTATTGTGTGACCAGATGTTAGTTTTGTTTTCACTAGCAGTAGTCGGCGTCTATTGTTAAGTTAACTAGGAGTGGTCAGTGTCTATTGTCGACTAGGAGTGGTTTTGTCTATGTCCACGGAGTGACTTGTTTACGTCTCGACCTGAACTTGGGGTCAGTTTATCTTGATTTATGTCTCCACATCAAGGTTTAACTGTAGGTCTGTTTGTATAGTAGGGAGCCTTGTTTAAAGTACACCGACCGAGCCACTTAAGCAATGACGTTTTTTTTTTTAACACCTATTGCTGGTACCAGTTGAAACATTGTAGGCTTCGGCCGAGGTAATTTCGTTCCATTCTCATGTAGGCTTCGGCCGAGGTAATTGTTGAATGTCACTTGGAAGCCAAGCGGTGTTGGCAGTGACGAGAGGATTGTCTCTTGATGGCCGAGCGGCCGAGACATTGGCAAAAGTGGTAACGTGTCCAATCAGTCCATTGTAGGCTTCGGCCGAGGGTAATTGTTGAATGTCACTTCGAAGCCAAGCGGTGTTGGCAGTGACGAGAGGATTGTCTCTTGATGGCCGAGCGGGCCGAGACATTGGCAAAAGTGGTAACCTGTCCGATCAGTCCATTGTAGGCTTTTTCAAAGCCGAGGTAATTGTAGGCCTTCCATGAGGCCGAGGTAATGTCCGATATGTCTCTGATGGCCACGCGGCCGAGACAAGAGTGTGTTATGTCTCTCGAGGGCCACGCGGCCGAGACAATGTCCATTGTAGGCCTTTGGCCGAGGTAGTAAACGAAAAATGTCCGTTTGTAGGCTATGCCAAAGCCGAGGTAATTGTAGGCTATGCCAAAGCCGAGGTAATGTCCGATATGTCTCTCGAGGGCCACGCGGCCGAGACAAGAGTCTGTTACGTCTCTCCAAGGCCACGCGGCCGAGACAATGTCTTTTGTAGGCCTTTGGCCGAGGTAGTAAACGAAAATGTCCATTGTAAGCCCTGCGGCTGAGGTATCAAATATGACAACTTATCTACGGAGAATTACTGGACGTCGGAGAGGAAATCAACTGATCAAGAATCCGGATGTTAACTGATACTATGTTTTATTGCAGTAACATGTGTTTTTTATTTTATTTTAGGTTTTGCTTGTTGTGTTTTAGTAGTGATTTGATATGTGTTTAACGCATTGTTCTAGCGAGGAGCGGATTAATTGGGGGTTTGTTCTACTCTGATGGTGTCTCGGACCAAAGCGCACACGCTAAACGTGTTCCGATGATATCGCCATTATTGATGTAGAGGGGGGGATTTGTAGTGATTTTGCAGATGGTAGCTGAAACTCGAACGCAAATGTTCACTGGATGTTTCATGACTACTGCCATCTTGTAATTTATTTGGGACTTATACGTTCCTTATCCAGTTTCCTTGGGACGAGTCATGCTTTGATCATATATCGATGTCAGCTATTTTTGGGTGAATGTTATTGATGATACTGCAAGCAAACTAGTGAGTACATAATGTCAGGGGGATGATTTTATTTCAGGTGGCTATGGCCAGTAACTCTGTTGGATGTAGAACAGGAGTTGGGGGATGATTTTTAGACAATTGATGTACATATTGTGTGGTTGCCGGGACGTCAACAAAAATAATAATCCGACGTGTAGTAGGGTGGAAGCGACGAAGACTACAGGACAACAGATTAAAGGTCTTTGAGAGGTTTATCCTGGTTTTAAAATGCTAACCGGCCTTTTGAGAAACATTGGCAGTTAATAAAGTATACGAAAGATGGGTAAAAATCTGGCTCACTGGGTATAAAAGATTTTGTCTAGTCTCGCAGCGATCGATTCGACTTCCGGACCAAACTGTGGAAGCCTGACCCAAGAAGACTGATGCTTTGCACAATGGGCTGGTCTATGGGCATGGCGACCACAGGTAACGTTCGTGGTCGGGCTGATGGCAGTCGAGGGTACGTTCAGTGGTTAGTTGGTTTTAAATAGATTTTCATGTATATTCTAGACAAGAAATAGTTAGATAGTAGATTGCTGTATGTTTGAGGTTTTGTTTCAGCACGTGGTCGTTTATGTCGTTACTTTTTGGCCATGCTGATGTGAAGTTCAATAAAATTATGTTCAACGTTGTATTCATAGTTACAGTTGTTTCCTTCAGCTTAAGGACTAGTAGTTAGCGTGCTTAGTAGTTTTCTAGTTTAGTTTATTATTACCTGACTTATTAGACTCTACACAGAAGATCTAATGCCTGGACTAGAATATTATTGTTTCTAGCCCCCACCTGAACGAATCTATCTATTTCCTATTTTCTTTCCTCATTTTTTAATAGTAGTACTTATGGGGCTTTCTGGCCCTGTTTTATTAGGGAATATGAAATTGTTATAAATCATACATTTAGTACTAGGAAATTGTTTGAAATCATACATTTATTACTAGGAAATTGTTATAAATCATTTATTAGGGAATATGAAATTGTTATAAATCATACATTTAGTACTAGGAAATTGTTTGAAATCATACATTTATTACTAGGAAATTGTTATAAATCATTTATTAGGGAATATGAAATTGTTATAAATCATACATTTAGTACTAGGAAATTGTTTGAAATCATACATTTATTACTAGGAAATTGTTATAAATCATTTATTAGGGAATATGAAATTGTTATAAATCATACATTAGTACTAGTACTAGGAAATTGTTAAAAAATCATACATTGTTATAATCATACTAGGAAATTGTTATAAATCATTTATTAGGGAATATGAAATTGTTATAAATCATACATTTACGACTAGGAAATTGTTATAAACCATACATTTAAGACTAGGAAGTTGTTATAAATTATACATTTAGGACTAGGAAATTGTTACAAATCATACATTTAGGACTAGAAAATTGTTATAAACCCTTTATTTAGGACTAGAAAATTGTTATAAATCATATATTTAAGACGAGGACGTTGTTATAAAGCCTCCAAGATAGCGATTCAAATCTGATCATCGCTTCACCAGGCAGGCATGTCAGCTACTGCGTTACTGCGATCCCTCTTCTATGCATAAAACATTACATTCGCAATTTTAGACTAGGTGGACTCGTGGCCACGGTCAGTTTTGAAAACAGTCAATCTTGAAGCGCATCTGAACCCTAGACTTTCGCGCCTGTTTGTAGGCGTTTTGCCGCTATGCTACCACTACACTATTTCTGCGGAAACATTTTATTTCAGTGAAACATGTTTGGGCCTCAGCTGTTAGATGCAGCCAGAGCATACTTCTTTTTTATAGGTATTTTATTTGTGTTTTTTTTTAGGGCCTACTTTTTATTTCAGAAATCTCAAGGTATCCACTTTCTAACATGTGTAAAGTTAGCTTAACGTGATTTCTTTTTTAAAAAAACCACACACACACACACAAGGGGAAAAAAACCAGGATACACAACCATGGACAGACAACATAAAGCACATTTTAGGCAAGTAAGCCAGTGAAATTCTCGCACACACAAAAAATACAAAGACCACAGTTACCACTAGCAAGGTCAGATGCAGCAGGTTCTATATAAACTACATCAACTGTGTTGGGAAATAGGTTTTATGAAAAGTGTTTTCTTTTTTCCAATTTTTTTTAAATTTTTTGTTGATCGTTGCACTCTTGTTGTTGTGTCATTCTTGTTGTTGCTGTCAATCTTGTTTTTGTTGTTGTTGTTGTATCATTCTTGTTGTTATTGTGTAATTCTTGTTGTTGTTGTGTCATTCTTGTTGTTGTTGTGTCATTCTTGTTGTTGCTGTCATTCTTGTTGTTGCTGTCATTCTTGTTGTTGTTGTCTCATTCTTGTTGTTGCTGTCATTCTCGTTGTTGCTGTCATTCTTGTTGTTGTTGTGTCATTCTTGTTGTTGCTGCCATTCTTGTTGATGTAACTGTTATTGTTATTATTCTTCATCTTCTCCTTTTTTTCTTCTATCTATCTATCTATCTA
>CAJHNH020006890.1:1592842-1772842 GCA_905116865.2 Candidula unifasciata | reverse complement strand
GTAACATCGAAGATCTTTTCTAACTTTCCGGATTTGTTAACAGATAATGTTGTAAACACGCGTACCAATGTTATAGTTAGGTTAACATCTCTAGGCTTCAAAGGTTTTTCTATCCACGCCATTTTACGTGCTAGATACACAGGTATGTGAAACCCTATATTTGTCAAGTAGATGAGATAGATTACTATGACGCTGCGAAATCTTGTAAACATCTGTTTTACTTTGAAAGGGAAAACAACACAGAAACATCGTTCTATAGTTATCACAGCAATGATCCAGCAAGATGTCAAATACATGGCATCCATCATCCAGCCAAAAGCGAAGAAGCCAAGTTCCCATGCATCGATTTGACTGCACGGCAAAACGTTGTTGGTCAGATAGCAAACAGATACTAGGATAAACAATAACGTTGTGAGAAAGTCAGACACTGACAAGGAGAACA
Organism: Candidula unifasciata; assembly: GCA_905116865.2. Lineage (NCBI taxonomy): Eukaryota > Metazoa > Mollusca > Gastropoda > Stylommatophora > Geomitridae > Candidula > Candidula unifasciata. Next base: position 1,772,400 of record CAJHNH020006890.1, on the reverse strand, counting down.
GCCCAACACTCATGCTGTCCTTGAGCCCTAACTTCCAAAATATAATAATGTTGACAATATTGCTTACTGTTGCACACACGGACACGAACAAAGGAACATAAATGTTGATGATATCTACAGTGAGTGAGTGCTCAGTGCTGACGACTAAGTTCTCTGATAAATCTACACATTGACCTTCAGCAACTCTGTCGCTCTGCTCCGTCATCGTCATTGTATCTTAATTACTGTGTCTAATAATGTAGCATATGTCTCTCGCATTCTATGATCGGTTACGAAACATTAAACTGAGCCCTTCGTTAAATCAAATATCAGGACACGATAGTTTATCTTCATCAGTCAGCAAGTTCATGACGCAGTCTTTAGCACGAATTTGGCTCAGTGGAATTCCATCATCTCTTGCCCAATACGCATATGGTAAACGTACTGAATAAATTAATGCATGAATCAATCAATAAATCATTTTAAAAATGACACCACTTAACTTGAAACATTTCCAGACGTGCTCTGTCCCCTTCTTAAGCAGCCACCAGAGAGTAGATATAATATTAGTACCAGTAATAAAAATAAAAGTCTGCCTATGCTTTTCTTTTAATGTTGAATACCTCCCATAACTTCTTCTTACCCCCGTTGAATTGATCTTTCAGTGTGTGGATTCTGTGTCTGCGCTACTGTACTGTCAGTTTGATCTCAAATAGCCTTCGACCGTGTAGAACACTGCCCAGATCACAATATATCCTACTTGTAGTTCTTACCCATACCTTTCTTTTTACTCGCACAGTTATACATCTATATAGTCGTTCATATATGCCTTTCGCTCATATATCCCCTCTTTCCTATCGATAAGTGAACCAAACCCACTTATAACGGACGTCGATGCAGACATGTGAATTAATGTGGAGGTGTAAGAACATGCTTATATGAATGTAAGTGTTGAAATGATTGCATTGATAGGCAGGTAAGAAAGAGAACGCAAGTGTAGGAAATGTCAAATAGGTTTGTATCCATATTGTTATGCATGCATGGATATGTGTGAAAAGGTGTGCAAACATGTAATGTTGTGTATGGATGCTCGGGTGCATGTTAGCATACACTTGATGGTGTACATCCATTTACTCCATTATACTTATAATCATCTAATTCCACATCATGCATCTAACATAAACATGACTGGTGGGACTCACAATAGGATAAGACTGACAGCAAATAGGGAAGACAAATGGATCGATACTGACAGGACCAGAGCACCTTACCACCTATTTCAGCCCCTCCCCTTTCCCCCTGGATTGGTACGATGGTAAAGACTTATGACGTGTTGCGTATTTAAGGATCTGGTATTTACGTACGCCGGAGCCTAGCTACTAACCCAAAAAGACATAATCGGACCACACTTTAATAATTAACGAAAATAATTATTGTGAGACTCCACCTAACATTTCACACACATCTCCATGACAGTATTAACCCGTACTTTTGCAGGAAGACAACTATGAGACCATTATGGTCACACGCGAAATATTTTCACATTTCGGGTCTATCCTAACCCAGAAACTGTTTTCAGTACTTTTCGGCAAAGTGAAATACTTAAAATTTAAAACTATAATTGGTGGTCCAAAGCTCATTATGTTCAGAAGCTTGCTTTCCTACAAAATACGCCTGGCCAAATCAGAAGGAGCTGAAACCAAGGAGGAAACATTAGAAATGAAAGGGAAAGAAAAACACAGTTGACAACAGGATAGGGAATGGGCGGTCTGACTTGTAGGAAAGAAGCATTAAGTCCAGAGACAGCGCAAATACCAGAACTTCAGCCACGAAAATAGTTCAAACAATCAAGACCATAAATATAACCGGAGACTGTTGGCAGCTTCGGCTAGCTAGCAGCAGATTGAACGTAGTTGAGTTTTTTTTTTTCTGAAAAGGAAGTGGAATTGAAGCGATAGCAGTTAATCTTCCAGCCTGCTCGTTACCTCGCACACCGAAACGTCCTGGACAGAAAATCCGTGATATACTTCTGAGCTGAGTCTCGTCAAGGTATATTGGTGTCGGGGGCCAGTTTAATTTTCCGAAGCACGCTCTATGAGTTCGTTACAATTACCACACATCGGACTGTACTGCTCTTAAGCCATAGAATGCTGCCGTTATTGCCTCCAACTCCATTATCATACTGGATGTAGGGACGCTGTTCGCGAGCTCTATATTTTCAGTGCCCATTCGTCTTTGCACTAAAACCACACTAACACCTCTCACTGCGGACCTATCTGTGTATATAATAATGATGTCACATGTGCGGGAGTTCTCACTGATCATTTCCTTCACCTTCGACTCTGCTTCACTAGCTATCCATTCCCCGCATCCTATGTCTATAATAAGTATCACTGTGTACGAGGCGGTTTTGCTTGACGACACTGTGGTCCATTTCTCGCCGTGCATATATTGTATAGAAAGAATAAGTAGTAGTAGTTATTTTACTGAGAATAGTATTCTGTTCCACTCGTCTGGTTATAGGTCAAAGAAAAAAAAAAAAGAAAAACCCTTTTTTAGCGCATCTAGAATGTCACGCTAGAATCGGCACTCGATAGCTGATGAGCTCAACATCACACTGGGCACCCTTAGATCCAATGGAGTTTCCTAGTACCCATTTTCCGGGACGACCTGGTAACTAAAGTCAGTTTTGAAAAGAAAAAAATACGACTCTATGTGAAATCGACGACTTTCAGGCCGGTAGTCAAATATCAACACTGAAAAGACATAAGTCATGTCAATATGAAGAAAGAAGAAGAACCCAAACACAGAAGAGGAGAGCAAATATATTAAACAGTTAAACAGGCATCTGAATTTAAATATCTGGGCACAATGTTCGCCGAAGATGGTAAATTGGATTAAGAAAATAACCTCAGATGCAGTAAAGCAAACCAAGTATCGTAACAGCTAGTCGCTCTTTTACAGCATAAGAAAATGCCGATCAGCACAAAGAGATATTTTATACAAAGCACATCCATTCCCACTCTACCAGTACCAGTCATAGCTGCACGCAACAAACAAGAACGAAAACGTTAGTGACCACGGAAATGAGATGATGAAAAACGCTGCAGGGTTGACCAGTTGAGATACAATCAGAAATGAGGTCATTAGAGAAAAGGTCGTGAAAGAACTAATTTTACATTATATTCATCATCATCATCACCATAATCATCATTATCCAGTAGAACTGCTTTTCGTTAGGTCACCAGTTTCTTTTGACTGTCTGATCAGCTCTCTCCAACTTTAGCGGTCAGTTGCGATGGACTTCATGAGTGCAGGCCTGAGGTCTGTCCAGTCAGTCAGGTTCTGCAGCCAGGTCTTTCTTGGTCTGCCTCTTCTCCTCTTTCACACTACTGAGCTCTGTAGTATTGTTTTGAGGGGCCATTAGATCATATTACATGTCTTTACCATCGCATGTTTCGCCTTTTCACTGAAGTTAAAGGTTCATAGTTGCCAGTGTGCTGTATAATTATATAACGAACCTCTTTGTTTGAAATGTGATATGCCATGAATTTTTCTGAAACATTTCAAATGCTTGTAAATTCCTTTCGAGTTTAGCTTTCGAGGTCCACGTTTCACAGCCATATGCAAATGTACTATCAGCTAGTGCTCTTAGCAATCGAACTTACTTTTGCGTAAAATGTTTTTGAATCTCCACAATGTTTGCTGCTTGGCAAGGACTGATGTTGTCTGAGCAAGCCTAGACATTATTTTTAGTCTTGACCCCATCTTACTTAAAATGGATCCTTAATATTTTAAATAAGTGACTTGTTCTAACTTGTATGTGCATTGGTGAAGTTATGCCAGCTGGAACATTATATACACTCAGACAGCAAATAAATGATTTATCGGCTTAGAGAGAGAATGCATTGTGACGCAATACCATACAGTGCATTGTGACGCTATACCATGCAATGCATTGTGACGCTACACCATACAATGCATTGTGACTCTATACCATACAATGCAGTGTGACTCTATACCATACAATGCAGTGTGACTCTATACCATACAACGCATTGTGACTCTATACCATAGAATGCAGTGTGACTCTATACAAAACAACTCATTGTGACGCTATACCATACAATGCATAGTGACGCTATACCATACAACTCATTGTGACGCTATACCATACAACTCATTGTGACGCTATACCATACAACTCATTGTGACGCTATACCATACAACTCATTGTGACGCTTTACCATACAACTCATTGTGACGCTATACCATAAAATGCATTGTAACGCTATAACCTAAAATGCATTGTGACGCTACACCATAAAATGCATCGTAACGCTACACCATACAATGCATTGTGACGCTACACCATACAAGGCATTGTGAAGCTATACCAAACAATGCGTACACTAAAAGAGAAGAAGAACATAGAGCACGATGAAGACCCCAAAAAACAAGATCGGTATAAAATATCAGAGAAACTCTACAGAAGCGCAATGGTTAAGACGAGCAGAGAAACTCTACAGAAGCGCAATGGTTAAGACGAGCAGAGAAACTCTACAGAAGCGCAATGGTTAAGACGAGCAGAGAAACTCTACAGAAGCGCAATGGTTAAGACGAGCAGAGAAACTCTACAGAAGCGCAATGGTTAAGACGAGCAGAGAAACTCTACAGAAGCGCAATGGTTAAGACGAGCAGAGAAACTCTACAGAAGCGCAATGGTTAAGACGAGCAGAGAAACTCTACAGAAGCGCAATGGTTAAGACGAGCAGAGAAGCTCTACAGAAGCGCAATGGTTAAGACGAGCAGAGAAACTCTACAGAAGCGCAATGGTTAAGACGAGCAGAGAAACTCTACAGAAGCGCAATGGTTAAGACGAGCAGAGAAGCAGGAAGCATAATCATATATCCCCCCTTGACACAAAAAAGGTTAAAGAGGAAATAAAGAAGAAGCCCAGCTATGTTACTACAACACCCCCCCCCCCCCCTTTTTCGCACCTCCCAACCCCTTTTCCGACAAACACACCTTCTTTTCACAAAGGCGCCTATTTACGCTGTTAATAGGTTATAACAGTAATTGTCATCGATATGTTGATGGCTTATAGTTACACTAGTTCAGACTCAGGAAGTTCGCAGAAGAGCTCTACAGAAACAATGCGTGATATCTGCACATTAGAGTCTGGCTGTAGCAGATGTATGCATCCGCTGTTGATTTCTTCTTTCTTTTGTCCACATTCTACTTTGTGCCGCTTGGCGTCGCACGTTATCAGATGATCAGTATCTGAGCTAGGGCATGCTCGGCTGCATGGTTTGCTGTGATGTTGTGGAGTCTTCAATGTATCACTAACTCTCTAAATCCATCTTCTATTTAGTCGTCCACTAGCTCTTGGTGTTTCTACTTTTGCATTGTACTTTTATCTTGTAGCATAGTATACAAAAAAGCCTCAAATACTACCACGATGTGATTCTCGTGCCATTGTCTGAAAGTCGTAAGAATTATCATTTTCTAAGCCTCTCTCTGTGGTAATCGAAACCTGGTACATTTTTGAAATGCCTTTACTAACCTTTAAGCCTCAGAAGCAAGCAGATGGGCAAACAAAACAACCACATGAAAAGAATCCTGCTTATATAATAATAGGAAGAACTCCACACGGGAGCACGTACAGCCGGAGTCTACCGATCATCAGTAGATGATCCCTGGTCAACAATTGCTTTGGCCCATTATCTCCTAGACAACTTCAGAGGGTGGATCGACCTGGGTCATAACTCCCAGGCCTTGATCTTCTCCTGCTGCACTTATTACTGGTTGTACTCGGACAGACACAAGACGAAAATGGTGACTATGCAGCGGATACTGTGAGATTTAAAGGCAGATATATTTATAGTCGCTGCGATAGCCTATTAGATCAGCCGGCTTACCTTAACGACAAAGTTGCAAGCCTAATGTTGGTTCATCGGACACATGTTAGACTTTGCAATTGGCAGAGGGATACTGGCAGACAATTCAGACACGATGGACTTAAGGGATAAGACTTTCTTTCCGACTAGAAACCCTGGACCAGCTCACCGAGGCCCGTCCCCACAAGCTCAATCGATACTAAATACATGCTCAAAATGGCCATCTGAAAACTTAAAACCTAAGACACGGAAAAAAATCCCACTGCTGCTTGTACCATGGGCATTAAAACTCTGACCTGACTACTGAAGAGGGAGGGAGGACCGAGTAAAGGAATGCCTAGAGTTTTATGATGTCAGTTCTTAATTCCGCTCAGCTCAAGAAGTTTCAGACCATGTTGAGTGCATGTTGTGAGTAAAAAACCAAACACACAACGGAAACAACTAAAGCTGGCTGACATTAGCTTATAGGTTTGTAATATTTTGAGTCTGCATGAGGGCAATTTTACTGTAAAATCGAAATCTGGCATAATATCCGGTTGTTAAATACGCCATTTACATCCGCAAGTCGATGTTCTTTGTTACCGAACACATGCTACTAACAGGTTTAATGTCCACATCGTTATTTACGTTTGACTTCTTTAGGTTCGTGTGTATGTGTACAGATATATCTTTGTTAACAGTAAATTTACTACGACTATTGTAAAATCACTGATAACCATTTCACATTTATATTTTATAAAGGAGCAATCTTTGGTATCAGTCTGGTTTAGCGTCAAAATAATCATGGAACATCTCAAAGTTACATTCTCTCCAATGATGAAACATAATGTAAGATATTATAGATAATTAAGTGCCGTAACGCAATTTCGTGTTTGCTTTTGTTTTATCTACTGTATAGTAAAAGAGAAGTCATTCTGAAATTGTCGACTAAACTGTTAATTTTACTGACACAAAAATTGGAAGTTATATTTACACAGTAGCTTCACAGGAACGAAATTGTATTAAAACAGAATTACCCATTTCATTCTTTACTCGTCGTGGTATGTTCAAAATAAATTTATTTAACAAGGTAAATTGTGAAATGGGGTGTGTTCCACCCCCCCCCCCCCCCTATACCAATACCGCAGCAGGTATATAAGTAAAGTTCCCATTTTATGCCTTAGATGCATCAGGCAAATGGAAAGATGATCCCATATTTTTACAGATGTATGGGCACTAGGTGGGTAATGTGGTCAGCATTACGCCGGCCGTCTTTACTTGGCTAGGACAGCCATCGTGGTTCTCATTTTAGGCTGGGTAGACCTGCGACACCACCATACCATGATGAAAACCCACGCACCCAGCAGTGGGTTTCGATCGCCGTACGTTGGAATTATGAGTCGCTCTAGCAACGCCTAAGCCACGGGCACCAGGTGTGGTGTATATCAGCACTTTTTTTTGGGGTGTCCACTCCGTGCTGCTTCCTGAATGCTTGAGATCCGAGACTACAAAACTGTATCTTGTTTGGCAGACCTAGAGGACAAATCCCTAAATGGACAAATCATTTGATTTGCGGTCTGGTAGTGGTTGACCGTCACTCACTTAGTCGTTCTGTATTCTCCACGTTCAACTACTTTCGCACCAATTAACATACTACGGAAAGTTATGTGGTGTAGCCGATTGCTACTTACACTCCACAAAAAGAGTTCTACGTGTAAAGGCAAATTTCCCAGTGAGTGAGTGAGTGAGTGGGTGGGTGAGTGAGTGAGTGAGTGAGTGAGTGAGTGAGTGAGTGAGTGAGTGAGTGAGTGAGTGAGTGGCGTTCAATCCCACCAGGACCGCAAAACGAGCGACTGGCACCTGGTGACACAAAGTGCCACCATTCGCATGAGAATTCCCATCTGCCCAGTTCCCAGAAACCCAGTTTAAACGTCAAGTTATAATAGGAGCCCTCTCAACAGCCGGGGTACTTGATATGGCACAAGCTGTGATGTCACAGTTGAATGCAACGTGCAAGAACAAAATCAGCATCGCAGTCAAGGCCGATACACACAAAATCACTAGTACTGTCTATTTTATTATACGGATTTCAGAGTTGGACTCGCACGGTAGAAATGGAAAGGAGCATTCAGGCTTTCAAACATAATGCTATAGACGTGTTTTAAGAATTATTTTTTTTTTAGATCACAAAACTAACAAACATGTCAGAGACCAATGTAAAAAAACACACAAACACAATTCAGGACATCAGGAGCCTCACTTGGCAGTGGTGAAACGTCGCAAGCTAGCTTGGTTCGGCCAAGTGGTCAGACATGATTCAATTGCAAAGACTGTATTTCAAATAACATTGAGGAGTCGTCGAAGAAAAGGAGGGCAAAGAAGAAACCGGAATGACAACATCAAGAAATTTACGGGACTAAGTTATCATACACAGGTTCATCCAGCGGAAGACGAGATGAATGGCGTGTTTTTTGTGCTAGTGTGTCCACTAGAAGACGCCCACGATACTAAGGGGCCAAGGATCATGTTATGACAGCCGTGGTGAGGCTCTAAAGTAACACAGAATCGTGTACCTTATTTGGGTCGAATTACCAGACTAGCGAGTTACATAACAACTGACTAGCCCATGTTCACTCCACCTGACTGCACGACGAGTCACAAAACCCCGTAACACAAAGTGCTACCGTTCGGATGAGATTCACGCAGGCACAATTCGCAAAAACCCCTTTAACCTGTATGCTATATTTAAGGCCCCCACAACAGCTGGCGCGGGGCCTTAAAATAACCAAATTGCATCCTGTGCCAGGGAAAACTTTAATTTGTTGTTGATTTTTACCCCACCAGGACATCACACAAGTAATATACACCCGATGACACAAAGTGCCACCATGTGGATGGGGATCACCGTGGAGAGGTCCCAGAAACCGCGTTCAGCCATTAGACCATATTTATGGCCGGGCTATATTGCGGCCCCTGGCAAGAGCCAGAGAAGGGCTTCAAAATACTAAAAATTGTATCTCACAAGGAAATGACTGTATAACACGACTGAATTTTTAATAAGCATATATGTATACATAAATAGTGTCTTTGCATGTGCTTATCATGCCGTACAAAATGCCTGCCTGTAGCTTGTGTACATCTTAAGTCATCTTATAACTTCTCTCAAACCGTCAAAACTAAATGGGTTTAATTGTTTAGTGTTTAATTTGCCAGTCATTTTAGCGGCCAGGTTTACGTGCATTTGTTTTAATTATTGCAACATTCTCTAAAAGTAAACTTTTGCTAAAGTTATATCCCTTTGAATTTTTCTTTTGTCTTACATCCCTTAGATAAATTATTTTTAATCTCCTTTGAAACTTAGATTGCCGTTTTTGTTTCCAAGCATACGTCTGTTTATTGGGTCAATATAAAGTTCAAGTTCTGCATCACGACTAAGGTCCAAAGAAAACTCTTTCTGCAGTACACAGAATACTTCGAAATAAAACTAATTCAGAAAAGATTGAGCATTAAAAAAACTAAATTGTTATAAAAGACATGAAAATGCAGCAAAAGACATGAAAGATAACCACCTGCTGGTTGTCTGGACAGACACTCCTATACTGGCCTTTCAAAATGAAAAAGAGCACTTTGTCAATAACGTCAAATGGTACGTTTGCATCAAAGCTACGTCACGGGTTTCTTTTTCTTTCTTTTTTTTTTTTTTTTACAGTACTCTCCTAGTCACATTAACCATAAAAATATGGGGGAGTGGGTTAGAAACAATGCCAAAATGTTAAATAATTAATCAAAATTTTCAAAACGGACCAAAACATGGTAACAGAAGTACAGTTTTGCTTGGCAGGGTCAACAATAACCAAATGTTTACATAAGTACCAACTTCGGCAGCCCTGGTTGGAGGCGCTTATAACCGACAGTCTGCAAAGAAACTGTAAAGCAGATTTTCTGACAAAACCTGATTTCTGTAACAAGACTAAAGTCTAAAAGTGGACGAACAACCAGGACTTTACAGCCGGTGAACGCGAAGAAGAATCTCCCTTCATACTTGCAGTGATATGGGAACGGCTAAAGCATTGTGTTTGTTATTTGTGCTTTGTCCCCCTACATAATTTCAATTGAAGTACCTACACTGACTTGTCACAATGCTTCAAACAATACATCAACAATACTCAAGTTGCTAGATAACAACAACAAAATAGTTGCTAGATACAGCTATAGTTCGTTCAACAATTGACAAACACACTTGCAAGCCATTTTCTCCAAAACTGCTAATTAGATCGCAATTATTTTTTTGCATGCAGCCTTAGAATTTCCAGACGCAAAAAAAGTGGTATTTTTTAGTCCATAGATGCTCAGGATTCTGAATATCAGCCAATTTCTTTGATCTTTTTGAACCATTGTAAATAATAGGAGTGAACTATTAGATTTTACAGTAAACATCTGCAATTTTTTTTTTTTTTTATAGGCGTGTCTTTTTAATACATTGATAGGTGAAGTAAATTTATTTGTTTGTTGTCATTATTGTTAAACTGAGCTGAGTTTAGCTGAATCAAGAAAGTCATCATAGCACTCGGGGCATTCACATGCTCCGTCTCCGTCTTCAGTAGAGTTGCAATTCTAATGGTACCTGACGCAGTCTGATTATACGTCCATCTTGCCTTTACTATGAGAGTAGTGTGCTGGCCAGACTGTCACACTCCAGGGTATCATTCTCTCCAGGCCATGATAATTTATTTTCTCTTCTGATTTCGTTACATGTTCCCAACGGGCCTTGATCACATTTGCCTTGTTACCACTAAGTGATGCAGATCCAACCAATCTGTCTGCCTTGTTTAATTGTAAACATGTCCCCAATATGCAATAATTGCTATTTTCCTTCGTTCACCATTAGACCGCAGGGTGTATCTTTAACTGTACATCAAATTGTATTATGGCTGACACATTTGAATATGGAGATGTATTTGTTGCAATTGTTTATGTACCTGACGGATTGATGATAAATGTAAATTTATATGATGATTCGTTTCAACCACTCATCAAAAAATTGTTTTAGTCATTCCAAATCTGACGATCCAAAAAAGTGTAAAAATTGTTACTGGCTCAACCAATTGTAATCCAACCCGGTGCCAGTACCCGTGTTGCTCTCGGAGCACATGTTCAACACACTTTTTCCAGAAATGAATGTTTGTTGGTGAGAGGGACTCTTGGGTCAGTACTTCAACAGAGGGACTCTTGGGGCAGTACTTCAACATCACACATTTTATATCTACTGTTCTTTTCGGCAACTTGTCTTTTAACTTTAGTCCAAACAAGCTCTATCGGGTTTAGTTGTGAATGATATGCAGGGAGTCGCAGAGAAGTGTGACCGTATTCATTAATGATTTCGTCAGTGTCTTACACCTTTGTCTGATTTGTTTTCCTCACAAGCTGCAACAACTCTGCCTTCAAATATGTGTCGTCAAAGTTGGCTTTTCCCATAGCAAGCCATGTCCTAATTTAATCTTTTGTATTTGTTGTCGTTGGTACTTTGTCTTCCCCTGATACGGCATTATGCTGAGCGGCATGATCCATTGCTAGGCACGATAGTCTGTCCAGAACTGGAAGAAGATTATTCTCCATCCAGTGCCTGAAAATGTATCCATTCATTTCAGTGTGATAGTCCCTACTATCTGTACTTTTTGATTGGAAAATAAGTCCAGCATCATGGATACTGCCTCTATCACTGCTTTCTGCATAAGTGAGTACAATACGCTAGCCTTTGCTGCTTGGCATGTTTCTTTTCTGTTCACCGTTTATTAGCTGCCATTCTTTAGCATGGGTATGGTGAGCCTTGCCTCTGTTGCTCACGGATCTGCCTCCGATATTTCTTTCGACTAGCAATCAAACGTTGCTTCTAACAAATAATTTTCCTTCCCCCTACGGTTTTCCTGAAAGTGAACTCGGTGGCTCTTTCAATTTTCCACAGACTACTTTTTGAACTGTCAATAATGCATTGTGATTTCAAAGTTAATTCCAGTTTTCGGAGAGTAACAAGTTGATTATCTCTAACATTTTTAAGATCTCACGTCTAATGACATCTACATCAAAATCATCAATTTTTTTTTTTTTTTTTTTTTTTTTTTTTTTTTTGAGTTCTTCCTTGCTAAACATGAGCGTACTTTGTGTCTTGTCTAATCCAAAGGCTAATGATGTTCTGTCCAGACCGAGCGCCAATCGTGTTCGTTTCTCTGGGTAATGAATATCATTATATAAATGACCTATCTTATATTCCCTGAACAAGTGCTGGTACAGTACAATGGTAATCTTCTGTTCGCAGATATAGGTATATTTCCTATAGCGTTTTTACGTTGCATCCTGATTGTTACCGTGCGCCTCCTGGCTGGTTGCCTCCGACTTAAGAACCTAATTTTAATTTATTCTGGTAAGCTAGATCGACGTACGGGCATATGGACCGAATTGTCCACCCTGACATGTGTGTGCGCCTGTAAATAGGACTTTGGCATCATAGGCATCATTCTTGCATCAACGTTTGTACTTAACGCCGAAATAGCATGGCTGCTTCGTTGACCATTACGATGCGTCCGGTGCTGTCCGACGACCTTGTCTATGAATTTACATCAAAATAAAGGCAGTCAAAAACACAATGTCCTGATGCAGTTCAGAAACACTTCCGACAGTCATTATTTCATCAGAGATGCAGGTTACATACACGGTAGACAGCTAAGTATAGGATTTTTGTAAACAAATCGAGACGTGAAAATTCCAGCCACCATTTTGTTGCGTCCGGTGCGCAATCAGAAAGCCACCAAAACCGGCGAAAGACGATTACCATTTTATGGACAGACCAGAGCAAGTTATTATTCTACGCCTTAGAACACGACACAATCGACTTCGCAGCCACATGTACAAAATATTTAAAATCGGCGAATCAACCAAGTGCACATGTGGACCGGCAACTGAGACAACAGATCATGTCCTCCAAGAATGTCCAAAATACAACATATCAAGGCAAAACTTTTGGCCAAGATAAATACCTATGCAAGTCAAACTTTACGGGTCGCTGAGTAAATTACAAAACACAGTGAATATGATACTAGAGACGAAATTGCAGATATTGATAATATATTTCATGCGAGCTAAAGAAGAAAAAGAAAGTAACCTTCTGCATAGTTATAAATCTGCATCTCAAAATTATTTTGAAATCGGTGTCTATGTCAGCTTTTATAAGCTAGCTATATGATCTATAGTTTACTAGCGCTTTTCTAGCAGATAACAGTCATCGGAGCAAATGAAAATAACGTCAGACTGGTTTGAGGCATAAAAAGGAGTGAAACGGGATGCTCGAAAGATAAACCAGAACCACTCAGACAACCTTGTTGTATATAATGATGGGTCTAAGAACGAAGTAGGAGAAGTAGGAGCAGGAGTAATTTTTCCCAAATGAGGAATGTAGAGAGAATATAAAATAACAGATCATATGGCAGTATGCACAGCAGAACTAGTCGGTAGAATCAAAGCGCTAGAGATGGTAATAAATAAACCTCCAACTAAATTTACCATACTGACAGATTCGTTGTCCTCAGTGCAGACGTTAAAAACACATAAAACTAGCACTAGACCAGATGTTAAAGAAACGATCATAAATCTAACAACCCAACTTAATAAAAAAAAAAGGATGCTATGTCACCATAGCATTGGTGCCAGCACATAGAGGTGTAATAGGCAATGAAAAAGCTGACCAAGCAGCCAAAAAAGGAGCTTATTTGTGATGCTTTAGTAGAAGTAGGACTCGGAAAAACTAAAAGCAATAGCATAATCAAAAGGCATATCATTAAAATGTGGAAACTCGAATAGCAGATGAGCACTAAAGGCAGAGATGCATACAACAACTTTAATGAACCCAGCCTAAACACTCAGGTACGGGACAAACTGAAAATCCCAGCTAACAAACTACTATGGAGAGCTAGGTTAGGGTGGCATCCAGAAAAATGTACATCTCCACTGTGTCTGGACTGCTTTCCTGATAATAAAATAGAACATTATATGATAAACTGCACTAAATACAAATTGGAGAGGAAACCCATTGAGGTGTATTTTCTAAAACACAAACAACAGATTACTGCAAACAAATGTCTAAAGGTGGATAGCAATAAAGAAATCCAAAAACCTGTTAAATAGTACCTAATCAAAACAAACCAGAACTAAAAAGACCAGGACAGCAGAAAGGACAGGTCAGGAGGTGACTCCGGACACCCTAGCGTAAGGGAGGTAATGTAAGTATGATGGATGCATAGATGTGAGTACATGTGGATACACAAAGAAAAGTGCGTGTAGTATGGGTGCATTAAGTATAGGATGGATGCATATGAAAGATTACATGGAAATATAAATATATGTGTGTGTGCATGTATATATGTGTGTCTGTGTGTGTATATACATATATGTGATCGTGTATATTTATATATTTGTGTGTGTATGTGTGTGTGTGTGTGTCTGTGTGAAACTGACCGTGCACTCCGGAAACCCATACATTATGTGGTTGCATGGGACTATACGGTGAACGAGTGCATACATACGTGTGAAATCGCACAAACCTGTTAATGGGAACAAATGGAATGAAGTGTATACACCAGCAAGAACCTCATCAACACACACCATCCATCAGAACATGATAAGAACGTAACGGACAGGATTTTGCAGACATAGCTACACAAAATAACATGCAAGACATGGAAGTGTGAGTGTCCTGTGGATGTACACGTTTTCCATGAATGTAAGTGCATTTATGTAGGCATTGTTAGAGACATATGAAAGTGCATGCATGTGTACAGAATATCAAATAGGTAGGCATACACGGATAAGTATGAAAGCAAATGCAAACATGTAGTGTTGTCTGTGTGTATGAACGCTCGAGTGTATGTACGCATACACTAAGTTGTGTGTTTCCATATACTCATTTATAATCAAAACCACCCCATTCCACATAATACAACACAAACATGACAAGTGGCGCTCACAACAAGATATGACTGACAGTAAATATTGAAAAACAAGTGAATTGATACTGACAGGTCTAAAAGACTTAACCACCAATACCACCCCATCAGTGGGCTGATAGCAAAGGTTGGTGACGTGATACATATAATCCCGGCTAAAGGCCACGTTAGGATCCAGCAAGACGGCAACGTCAAGAAATGACTGAATGGCATCCAGCCTCCTTTTCCCTCACCCTTCCCTACCTCTTTCGGATGCACTACGAGTTCAATCCCCCACCCCATTCCAACAGAGAGCACTTGAGTTCGATACCCAACATGCCACAGTTATTCTCATTGCTGAACATTTGGATCTCAAAGCGTGAGCTGAGTGCCCAGGGTATATGGTATTTACGTACACCGGAGCCTAGCTACCAACCCAAACCGACACAACCGGATCACACACTAACAAATGACGAATAGACCCGCTTTGAGGCTCAACATAACATTTCACACACGTATCAACGACATGACTAACCTGTTCTTATAGCAGAAAGACCACTATGGTCACACGCGGAATATTTTCACATTTCGGAACTATCCAAAATTTAAAAAAAAATTTCAGTACTTTTAGGCAAAAAAAAATGCTCCAAATGTTAAAACTTTAAATGGTGGTCCAAAGGACATTGTGTAGAAAAGCTCGCTCTCCTACTGTCGTGGAGTGAACAGCCAACCCTACACGATTGACGAGTCGTGACGCTGACTTCCCTAGCAGGCACGTCATATTTCAAACTTAAACCCGTCCGGAGGGGTATATAGTCTCTTATATTGATGTATACCTTTATCTGGTGAAATATTCATTTTTAGACCCTCTAGTTGCTTTGAGAAATCTTCATTTTCAAACTTGCAACTGTGGGCTGAAGATTTCTGGTGTTTAATTCAGAAATTCCTGTAAGCCTGTTTACTGCTTGGGCATGAATACAGGGACTTCTTTCCTAGAGACGCCAAGCGTAGTTTTGAGCAGCATTTTTTTCACCTGATCTCCAAAGTGTCAAGACGTGTATACAGTCTATGAATAAAATTAGCGCATTTAAAGTACCAGTTCTCTCTTTGAAGAATTCCTAAGCTTGGGTAAGTTGATTATAGTCTACGAGTACCATAATATATGTCTTTTTAAAGTTGGCCACTGCTGCAGAGAGGGAAGATTCAGCTGTGTGATCGCACAGAGTTGGGCCGTTCTTGATGTCTAGAGATCAGACTCCGAACATTAAACCTTTCCCTGTGCAGACTAAATAGTTTGTGCTCTACATAACCCACACCATTTGTAAAGATATTAAACCCTACAAGTAATTATTCTCGGACCAGACAAACGAAGTTTTGTGCCTCCTAGCAGAAATATGGAATCTGGGTCATCTTTTAACAGTTAACTGCTGTGACGTCAGAGCTAGACGCTCTGAGTCAAAGGTGTGTTCGACACAGAAACAATAGTGTGTAGTGAACAGCCTGTGGAGACGTGAAATATATATCGGTACTAACTGTATACATTGTATGTCTGCGAGTGCAGATGTGAGGGTGGAGAGAGGATGATCTATGGGTGGTAGTGTCTATCTATCTCCACTATATACCTTGTCTTCTATCTGGTGTACTAATTTACAGACAGATAAATAAAAGTAGACATTGTCTCCTTTTCTTGAGAGTTACACTCTGAGGAATGGAGAAGGGTAGCAGAGTGTGGGGTGAGCTGGTGTGTGAATAAGGTTGATTACTAATTCTGAGTTCTTTCCTGAGAGGATGATACCTCCTCAGAGATCAAGCAGACGAATTACAGTCCAGCCAACAACCACCAACCCATACCATTCTGGGCACCAAGCATACCCAAAAGTCCTACCTATTGTTGCCACTACCTCAACATGGCAAGAGCTTGTGTGTGAATTCCAGGACTGGTGGACAATTGCAGACACTTGTGTCATCAATCCAGAGAATCAGTCTTCGCGAGCTTAGTTGGGCTCTTATGCAGTTCCTGCGTCCTCACCTGTGAGACAGGCAGCGGTCACAACAGTCTTCAAGAGCTTTGTTGGGCTCCTATGCAGTTCCTGTGTCCTCATTTGTGAGACAGTCGGCTTGTACCAGATCAAATCGAGGCATAGCTACCTATTGAGTCAACTACAGTCGAATCACCGTGGACTGAGGGGAGCATTGACCTACGAACTGGGATAAGTGATCTCCTATTCATATACATGCTCTCTTCCCCTAGCTACTTGCGATTCCTATGATGAACTCATGTAATGTCTAGGAACTACATCTGGCTGCTTCAATATCTGGGTTGTGTCATTGATTCATGAACTCCATTCACTGAACAATGCATAAATTTTCATGGCTGACTTGGGTATCCCTGTTTCACCATTCTAACTGTCAGCTTTTATGTTTGTGTGAGTAATAAGTGTTATCTGTGTTAACATGGCTATGATAGTATACTATCATAACCTGGGAGCTACCTTTTTATAGTAGTGGGGGTGTCCAGACAAGTGTGCCTAGGAATATTATATATTTTGTAGTGCCAAAGCTTGAGTTGCCCTACTCCCGAAATAAGTTGAGCGTATATTGGCCACGGGATATCCCTTAGACCAATACGAGCCAACGACTCACCATTATTATTTCAGAGTGCTGTTGATTTTTAAGGAGAAATCCTTAAATCAGGCACGTGACATGAGCGGTATGTGACACCTACGAAATACACCTGGCCAAATCAGAGGGAGACAAAACCAAGAGGAAACACTCAGTAAGAAAAGGAAAGACATGCACAGCTAACAACAGGGCGGAGGACGAGCGGTCTGACTCGGAAGGAAGCACTAAGCTCAGAGACGGCGCAAATAACAAATTTTGTCACGAAAGTGACGGAAATAACCCAAACCAAAAATATACGGAGAGACTTAGCAGCCTCGGCTAGCTAGCAACAGTCTGAAAGTGGTCGACCTTTTATTTTTTTTTCTTAAAAGTAATCGGAATCGGAAGGCTCGAAGGAGTTCTCTCTATCGTCTCAATATATGTATGTGCGCGTGTGTGTGCAGAAAGCATAATCAGAAACGCTTAAATCCTCAGACCTGTAATAGTTGTGATCACTTTATAAAAAACAGGGGGAGGGGGAAGGCTGAGTGGTATCGAGGCATGGCGTCCACCTCGAGTGCTGGAGGTCCCGGGTACGGGCCCCGGTAAAGGCTGGGATTTCTTTCAAGTGGATTTCTAGTAATTTTCCCTGGTCTCTGGGTAGTAAGATCGGACGCCCGTGTGTATTGTTGCGTAAAACACCTTTTGGCAGTTGGAAATCGAAAAGAGTAGCCTTACAGCGCTGTCCTCGCAAAATTTTGAGTTAAAAAATCTACCCAAAAGTATTTCAGGATCCTCGTCGGTGCTACGAAGTTAGTGCACTAGGCTGAGAATTTTCGGACTTAGCTTTGAGTTAGAAGTAGAACGGGTTACTATCCTTGTACCATGATGGTGATCCGTTGTAAAAACCATAAACCTATAAATGAAAGCAACCCAATATACAATTCACCTTTCGAAAACTGCAACTGGACTAGAACATCACGTCTGTCCAAAAACAAAGTGAAGATCGAAATAGTTTCTGAACTGAAAGAAACCAAAAATAATGTCTACATACAAAATTAGTATTGCACAAAAATACTAAATGGTGAAGAAATTGGAAATGTCAGACTTTTAATATCTATGTTTTATAATAAGCAGCAATGTTGACAGCTCAACGGGGGATTAAAAGAAGATATTCATAGCACTGCAGAACATAGACAGCATTAAACCTCTATGGCTAAACAAATAATTAAATCAAGGTCACATTTGTGAGAGCATACATCCTTCCTGTAGCAAACAAGCTGTTGTGAGTCGGGACTGTCTAGTAATGTTTGAGGCACAAAAACCAAGGCTTTTGAGTTGGCTTGCTGTAGAAGTCCGCCTCGAGTGCTAGAGATTCCAGGTTCAAGCCCTGGTGAAGGCTGGGATTTTTTCACACGGACGCCCGTGTGTATTGTTGCACACGTAAAAAAATCCTTTGGCAGTTGAAAATTGAAAAGAGTTGCCTAACGGTCCAGGCAAAATTTAGAGTTTAAAATCTACCCACAGTATTTCAGGATCCTTGCCGGTGATTCTCAGTTCGTGCACTGTGCTGAGATTCTTTAGACACAGGCTTGAGTTAAAAGAAGAATGGAGCACTTATCGGTTACACCCTTGTGCCATGATTTTGATCCATTGAATAAAAAACATAAAACATAAATGCTTCGATGGATTGGCGGGAGCAGTAGTGGCTAGCACTGTGCCAGTTAAAAGGGGCCGACCAGCGTGAAGATTGGTACAGATCACGGGAGACACTTTGGGCAAGAGTGTGGATGAGGCCGGAGAGCTGGCAAGGGAACTTGGTTCGTTCATCCGGACTGTGATGAGAGCGACGTTATTGCTACATGACGGTGAGGACGACTTTAATGAGAGCGACGTTATTGCTACATGACGATGAGGACGACTTTAATGAGAGCGACGTTATTGCTACATGATGATGAGGACGACTTTAATGAGAGCGACGTTATTGCTACATGACGATGAGGACGACTTTAATGAGAGCGACGTTATTGCTACATGACGATGAGGACGACTCTAATGAGAGCGACGTTATTGCTACATGGCGATGAAGACGACTTTAATGAGAGCGACGTTATTCCTACATGACAATGAGGACGACTTTAATGAGAGCGACGTTATTGCTACATGACGGTGAGGACGACTTTAATGAGAGCGACGTTATTGCTACATGATGATGAGGACGACTCTAATGAGAGCGACGTTATTGCTACATGACGATGAGAACGACTTTAATGAGAGCGACGTTATTGCTACATGACGATGAGGACGACTTTAATGAGAGCGACGTTATTGCTACATGATGATGAGGACGACTCTAATGAGAGCGACGTTATTGCTACATGACGATGAGAACGACTTTAATGAGAGCGACGTTATTGCTACATGACGATGAGGACGACTTTAATGAGAGCGACGTTATTGCTACATGGCGATGAGGACGACTTTAATAAGAGCGACGTTATTCCTACATGATAATGAGGACGACTTTAATGAGAGCGACGTTATTGCTACATGACGATGAGGACGACTTTAATGAGAGCGACGTTATTGCTACATGACGATGAGGACGACTTTAATGAGAGCGACGTTATTGCTACATGATGATGAGGACGACTCTAATGAGAGCGACGTTATTGCTACATGATGATGAGGACGACATTAATGAGAGCGACGTTATTGCTACATGACGATGAGGACGACTTTAATGAGAGCGACGTTATTGCTACATGGCGATGAAGACGACTTTAATGAGAGCGACGTTATTCCTACATGATAATAAGGACGACTTTAATGAGAGCGACGTTATTGCTACATGACGGTGAGGACGACTTTAATGAGAGCGACGTTATTGCTACATGATGATGAGGACGACTCTAATGAGAGCGACGTTATTGCTACATGACGATGAGAACGACTTTAATGAGAGCGACGTTATTGCTACATGACGACGAGGACGACTTTAATGAGAGCGACGTTATTGCTACATGATGATGAGGACGACTCTAATGAGAGCGACGTTATTGCTACATGACGATGAGAACGACTTTAATGAGAGCAACGTTATTGCTACATGACGATGAGGACGACTTTAATGAGAGCGACGTTATTGCTACATGGCGATGAGGACGACTTTAATAAGAGCGACGTTATTCCTACATGATAATGAGGACGACTTTAATGAGAGCGACGTTATTGCTACATGACGGTGAGGACGACTTTAATGAGAGCGACGTTATTGCTACATGACGATGAGGACGACTTTAATGAGAGCGACGTTATTGCTACATGATGATGAGGACGACTCTAATGAGAGCGACGTTATTGCTACATGACGATGAGGACGACTTTAATGAGAGCGACGTTATTTCTACATGACGATGAGGACGACTTTAATGAGAGCGACGTTATTGCTACATGACGATGAGGACGACTTTAATGAGAGCGACGTTATTGCTACATGATGATGAGGACGACTTTAATGAGAGCGACGTTATTGCTACATGACGATGAGGATGACTTTAATGAGAGCGACGTTATTGCTACTTGACGATGAGGACAACTTTAATAAGAGCGACGTTATTTCTACATGATAATGAGAAAGACTTTAATGAGAGCGACGTTATTGCTACATGACAGTGAGGACGACTTTAATGAGAGCGACGTTATTGCTACATGACGATGAGGACGACTTTAATGAGAGCGACGTTATTGCTACATGATGATGAGGACGACTTTAATGAGAGCGACGTTATTGCTACATGACGATGAGGACGACTTTGAGAGCGATGAGAGCGACGACTTTATTGCTACATGACGATGAGGACGACTTTAATGAGAGCGACGTTATTGCTACATGACGATGAGGACGACTTTAATGAGAGCGACGTTATTGCTACATGACGATGAGGACGACTTTAATGAGAGCGACGTTATTGCTACATGACGATGAGGACGACTTTAATGAGAGCGACGTTATTGCTACATGACGATGAGGACGACTTTAATGAGCGAGCGACGTTATTGCTACATGACGATGAGGACGACTTTAATGAGAGCGACGTTATTGCTACATGACGATGAGGACGACTTTTAATGAGAGCGACGTTGTTGCTACATGACGATGAGGACGACTTTAATGAGAGCGACGTTATTGCTACATGACGATGAGGACGACTTTAATGAGAGCGACGTTTATTGCTACATGACGACTTTAATGAGGACGCGACGTTACTTTAATGAGAGCGACTTTAATTATTGCTACATGCTACATGAGGACGACTTTAATGAGAGCGACGTTATTGCTACATGACGATGAGGACGACTTTAATGAGAGCGACGTTATTGCTACATGACGATGAGGACGACTTTAATGAGAGCGACGTTATTGCTACATGACGATGAGGACGACTTTAATGAGAGCGACGTTATTGCTACATGACGATGAGGACGACTTTAATGAGAGCGACGTTATTGCTACATGACGATGAGGACGACTTTAATGAGAGCGACGTTATTGCTACATGACGATGAGGACGACTTTAATGAGAGCGACGTTATTGCTACATGACGATGAGGACGACTTTAATGAGAGCGACGTTATTGCTACATGACGATGAGGACGACTTTAATGAGAGCGACGTTATTGCTACATGACTTTAATGAGAGCGACGACTTTAATGAGAGCGACGTTATTGCTACATGATGAGGACGACTTTAATGAGAGCGACGTTATTGCTACATGATAATGAGGACGACTTTAATGAGAGCGACGTTATTGCTACATGACGATGAGACGACTTTAATGACGACGTTATTGCTACATTGATAAGGACGACTTTAATGAGAGCGACGTTATTGCTACATGATGATGAGGACGACTTTAATGAGAGCGACGTTATTGCTACATGACGATGAGGACGACTTTAATGAGAGCGACGTTATTGCTACATGATGATGAGGACGACTTTAATGAGAGCGACGTTATTAATGACGAGAGGACGACTTTAATGAGAGCGACGTTATTGCTACATGATGATGAGGACGACTTTAATGAGAGCGACGTTATTGCTACATGACGATGAGGACGACTTTAATGAGAGCGACGTTATTGCTACATGATAATGAGGACGACTTTAATGAGAGCGACGTTATTGCTACATGATAATGAGGACGACTTTAATGAGAGCGACGTTATTGCTACATGATAATGAGGACGACTTTAATGAGAGCGACGTTATTGCTACATGATGATGAGGACGACTTTAATGAGAGCGACGTTATTGCTACATGACGATGAGGACGACTTTAATGAGAGCGACGTTATTGCTACATGATAATGAGGACGACTTTAATGAGAGCGACGTTATTGCTACATGATAATGAGGACGACTTTAATGACAGCGACGTTATTGCTACATGACGATGAGGACGAATGAGAGCGACGTTATTGCTACATGACGATGAGGACGACTTTAATGAGAGCGACGTTATTGCTACATGATAATGAGGACTTCTTTAATGAGAGCGACGTTATTGCTACATGATGATGAGGACGACTTTAATGAGAGCGACGTTATTGCTACATGATGATGAGGACTTCTTTAATGAGAGCGACGTTAGGACTACTTTAATGAGAGCGACGACTTTAATGAGAGCGACGTTATTGCTACATGACGATGAGGACGACTTTAATGAGAGCGACGTTATTGCTACATGATGATGAGGACGACTTTAATTAGAGCGACGTTATTACTACATGATGATGAGGACTTCTTTAATGAGAGCGACGTTATTGCTACATGACGATAAGGACGACTTTAATGAGAGCGACGTTATTGCTACATGATAATGAGGACTTCTTTAATGAGAGCGACGTTATTGCTACATGATAATGAGGACTTCTTTAATGAGAGCGACGTTATGGCTACATGATAATGAGGACTTCTTTAATGAGAGCGACGTTATGGCTACATGATAATGAGGACTTCTTTAATGAGAGCGACGTTATTGCTACATGACGATAAGGACGACTTTAATGAGAGCGACGTTATTGCTACATGATAATGAGGACTTCTTTAATGAGAGCGACGTTATTGCTACATGATAATGAGAGCGACGTTATTGCTACATGATAATGAGGACTTCTTTAATGAGAGCGACGTTATTGCTACATGATAATGAGGACGACATGATTTAATTAGAGCGACGTTATTACTACATGATAATGAGGACGACTTTAATGAGAGCGACGTTATTGCTACATGATGATGAGGACGACTTTAATGACAGCGACGTTATTGCTACATGACGATAAGGACGACTTTAATGAGAGCGACGTTATTGCTACATGATAATGAGGACTTCTTTAATGAGAGCGACGTTATTGCTACATGATGATGAGGACGAGTTTATCCCATCATGCTTTAGGTGTAAAAATTGTATTTTGTTTTAAATCTCACTGCAGTTTCTACCATATGATAACTGCAATGACTCTCTTCTTATTGTCTTTGGCTTCAGTCACTGCAGACTCCTATTTCACACACCGACATCAACACGACGAGTAGACATGGACGACAGCAAACAACGAAAGACGATTTCGTTCTTTTGTTACTTGATTTATTCTTCCACTTGCTGTTCTCTCAGCCGATGCATGAAATAGGTCAGGTCTAGGGTCTGACATTTAAGGATTACCAACTAATGTCAACGATATTACCTGCACTTATCGAAAAAACATCCGCCCTTTCCAAAATCGCACTGAAGCTTTCATAACATCTCCATGTCGGCGACAGCACAACTCAGCCGGCAGACGAAGTTTCCCGTCAGTCCTTTGCTGTTTGGCCAGGTAGGGCGTTTGAAGCGACATTCAGACTCAGACACATTCTGGATCCACAAACACTCCTCCGTTCTTCATGCACTCCGTTTCTTGGCCCAAACGAGACTGCCCACATGCTCTCTTTTAGGCATTATATGACCTTCTAACGCCCACATTACAATTACGAATTTTTCCTGTTCTCAGATTCACACGGGTTCCATTTGGCCAACATTTCCTCCGTGATTCGCACGGGTTTCATTTGGCCAGCATTTTCTCTGTGATTCACGACTCTGCCCTTCTTACATGTAAATATCTCATTCATATTTATTAGCTGACGTCATTCCGCCTGGGACATAATTTATAGAGGAGAAAATGGTTCAATACAGTAACTTATAAACACAAAGAAACGTACTTACTTCTGTTTTCAGTTTTCTACGAATTTAAACTACACTATTTCAAACGTAACTTTACAATTCTTAGCCATTAAAAACTTGGTGATATTTTTGTTTGTTGTCCTTTTTTTTTTTTTTTTTAAATAATCTCACTTTGAAAACTGTTACATCGAAAACTAATTTGTTCTTTGTGTTTTTCATTCAAAAACTCGCTTGTTCTCGATGTTTTTCTTTCACTGTCGTTTAGTGCAGCTTATGCGGGCAGCCTGTGCATTTGGTAAAGTTATGGAAATAACTTATCAATACGCACCTAAAACGTTTATTTAACACCAGATACACGACAATAGTAATGGAGCACCCGGCAGAAGAAAAAACATCGGCAAATAGCCACATGGTGGTCAGAAATCGTGGAAACTGGTTGTAAACATGTGTTAACACACTTTGTACGGCTAATGTCACCACTCTAGGCAATCCGCACACAGTCAGGGATATCGCTAGTCCTAAGCTAATTTTGACCAGTTTCCTCTCTTTCTTTGACAAATAGGACCTTTGCATGTTAACTGTTGATGATTTCTTTGAAGCTGTGTGTCGTATCTTTGAAGTGGTTTGTAATGCGTGTATCATCCAGATGGTGCATAAAAGAATGATAACGAATGACACGTACAATAACGTCAGGGTTACTGTCATATCAAATATATATCGCGTTGTTGACATTTTCCAAGCGGCTGGTATTGTAAAAACACGAACGGGCGGTTCTGTCCTGTTACTATTTCCCTGTGAACTTGGATATATTTCAATCCATTCCATCCGATACAGAACATACATGGGTGCATAAATTGCAATATTTACAACATAAATTATTTCTATAACAATAACACTACGAAGCCGTGTGAAGATCAGTTTAACTTTAAACGGGAAAACCACACAAAAACATCGTTCTATAGTTATCACAGCTGTGATCCAACACGAGGTTAAGTACATGGAGCTCATCAACCATCTAAAGAAATATAGACCCAATATTAAAAAACGGACATTGATAGACGGGTACAGTTGATTGATCAGGCAGCAGAAAAATATCACAGACTGGATGTATGTTGTCAGAAAGTCGGCCAAAGATAAAGAGAAAACATTAAAACTCATACTGTCTTTCAGTCCCAGTCTGCAGAATATGATCATGTTGATTACATTACTAACGATCCCAGTCAAGGAGCACAGTGGGAAGAGATATATGGTTAGTACATAATCGATCAGAAAGTACAGGCTGTCATCTGTAGTTTGCTGATCGGCAGTGGACAAGTTGGACTGATTCATCATGAGTCATCGTATACTTCCTCTAAAGCTTCTTTGTCTTCTTTACGCCTTCTGTGTTGACCTTCAGATGTCGACGTCAACATGAATATATTTAAATAAACAGTCAATCTGAGCTTGCTGATCTCGACGAAACTGGGCTACAACTAGATGACAGTGTGACGACAACAAGGAATAAGACATCTGCACAAAGTTTATCATCCGAAGGCGCTGATAAAGACCACAATAACTTTCTCTTATCTACTCCCTGTATATATTAGTCTCCTTGTAGCAAACGTTTAACCACACCATCTCCTCCATCGTCACTTTCTCCTGTCTTTAATTTATAAAACAAATAGTATTTCATTATGCAATGTTCTGTACAGACTGAAGAATGTTACTTCTCCAGTTAGGAAAAGTTGATTATGTTCATAATCTGTAAATGGTCTATGTGATCTGATTTATTCTTGAATCAGAACGTGATTCTTATAAACGGCTTGCCTTTATAAGCATCAGGAACTGGTGACTTTATTAATCTCAAACGTCGTCCATGAGCACTCGTTATTTTGTATATAGCATTGATAAGGATCACAGATTTAGTATTTTCAAAGCTGCAGTATCCGATAATTGGTGTGTTCTGTACTGCTATGTAAATATGTAGGTTTCAATTATAAAAGGTCTCATGTAAGTAAGCTTTTCGTATGTTTGTACAAAAGGCCTAGCTCTGGTGGAGCACCAGCTCGTGCTCAAACTATTAATTTGTTGTACTAAAGTAAACTTACAATGTGGTAGTTAATGTGTCATTTTGAAGGGCATTTATGTTTGTAACCATGCCTTTAAAATGACAACTTTTGATGAGAATTGACATATTGTGCAAGCAAATAATCAATAAACTCTGCCTTTGTTCTTATCGCTTTCTTATGTAATAACTGTGAATAGCTATTTCAGTTGTAAGTTACATAAACTACAATTTGTTTAGTTGAAACTTATTCTTGTGGAAAAAATATCTTCGCCTCATGTGCACTGAATGAACAAGGAGTGTAGTTTGTCCAGTTTAAAATAAATTCTGGACAGCTAGTTAGTCAATCCTATGTTGAACATGGATATTTGTGATTTTACAGAGTAATAATGAGAACACAATGAACAGGGGAAAAAAAGCTTCAATGAAGATGGCTAAAAGTAATGATTTCATCTAGAAAACTTATTATGCATGTCAGAAAGAGACATATACATTTTTGGGACACGCGACAAGAAACAGAAAAAGGAAATAGGCAGTGACCAGACGAAAATGCTAACATCCACTTGTATCAGATACATCACAGGTGTTTTGTACCTCGTGCACGCACAACTTCTCGGTAGTATTGGTGTAAAAGTACTCTATTCAAATATAGATTTCCACAAACAAAAAACGGTCTTTGTAGCAGAATGATAGAATAGAACAGACCAAACCTTGCTTTTATAAAACGAAGAACATATTGTGCAATAAATCCATGTCATTGGAGGTAAGGAAAAGAATTATCGTATGTTATATACAGCCGGTTTTAACTTACGGCTGTGAATCCCAGGCAATTAATAAAGAAGCCGAACAATATCTTGAAGCCTCTAAGATGTGGTTTTACAGAAGAATCCTTAGAATTCCTTGGACAGCTAAGAAGAGAACCCCAGATGTTTTTAAACAGGCGAGTGCTCGAAGACAACGTATCACAAACATCAGAAAGAGACAGTCGTCGTTAGGTGGTCATGTTATGAGAAGAGGGAAAATGGAACATGTTGTGACCCCTGGACAGATTTGTGGAAAGAGAGACAGAGGAAGACAGCCTGAAATGATTGTTGACAGCGTTTTGTCATGAACTTTTTTCAAAAATGACCTTGACTCCCAGGTCGACCCAGCCTTGAGTTGGTTACTGGGTGCACTCCTGGGAAGTAAAGGTGGCCAGCGTGTTACTGACTACATCACGCATCTTGTGTCGATTGCCTATAAAAATATAGGTCTAGCTATCCACACTTTAAAGAACAACAAAGCACCAGGCGAAGACGAACTGCCAGCAGAACTTCTCAAAGTAGATCCCAACACAACTGCTAGCATTCTAGAACCATTGTTCAAGGATAGTTGGGAAAAAGAAGTGTTGCCTGATGACTGGACTGAAGGAACAATAGTCCAAATCCCCAAAAAAGGAAACTTAACAGAGTGCAATAATAGGAGGGGAATTACTCTAATCTCGGTACCAAGCAAAATATTTTGTAAAATCATCATAATGCGGCTTGAAAAAGGAGTAGATAAATGCCTACGAGTAGAACAAGCAGGATTCAGAAAGGGCAGAGGAACAACTGAACACATCTTCGCCATACGTAACATTTTAGAACAATGCAATGAATGGCAGAGAAGTATATACATAAATTTTGTGGACTTTGAGAAAGCTTTTGACAGCGTCCATAGAGACAGTCTACGGACAATTTTACGACTTTATGGAATTCCAGAAAAAATAGTCAACATAATTGCTCTCTTCTATAAAGACTTTTCCTGCAGTATAAAAAATTACAATACATCCTTCCCAGTAAAGTCAGGTGTAAGACAGGGATGTGTTATGTCATCCCTCCTCTTCAACCTTGTGATTGATTGGATACTAAAGAACACAGTAGACATGACATTGAGAGGCGTACGATGGACTCCATTCACCATGCTTGAGGACCTTGATTTTGCAGATGATATAGCACTCCTATCACATAAACATGAACATATACAAGAAAAAAGTAACAGACTACACAGCACAGCAGAAATGGTGGGACTGAGAATAAATACAAAGAAAACTAAGATCATGACAAGCAGTCCAAACCAACAACCAGTGACCATAAGTAACCAATCACTTGAAAATGTAGAACATTTTACATATCTTGGCAGTGTGGTGTCCCTGCTTGGAGGGACCGAAGAGGACATACAATCACGTCTGAACAAAGCTAGAGCTGCTTTTGGAAGGATGAGGCAAATCTGGAAATCCAACAATTACTGCAGAGGAACGAAACTGCGACTCTACAAGAGCATCATTTTGCCAGTTCTTCTTTATGGAGCGGAATGCTGGAGAATGACCAAAAAGGATACACACAAGCTGTCCACCTTTCACCACACATGTCTACGTAGAATTATCAAAATTTTCTGGCCAGATACAATCTCAAACACTTAACTACTTCAAGTCACAAACCAAGAAACTTTGGACAGTATGATAACCAAGAGAAGATGGAAAAGGCTTGGCCACGTTATGAGAATGACTTCTGATATACCTGCCAAAACAGCTCTCACATGGACACCAGAGGGAAAGAGAAAACAGGGGCGCCCAAAACAACATGGAGACAAATGATGGAAAGTGACCTGAGTGCGGCATCTTTGACATGGAAAACTGCACTGAAGATTGCACAGGACAGGAAAGCATGGAAAGTCCTCTCTGAAGCCTCATGTGCCACTAGGCAAAACGAGAACTGATGATGATGATGCCCTACATGCCCTATACGCTTAAAGGCGTGGAAAAGGGACTTTTACTCTTTTTTTGTTAACCCATATTTTGGTTTGGCAGACTTGAGAGCCAAGATCAGTTGTGAAAAAAATCCATCTCGGATGCAAATTGGAACCATTCGAGCCTGTAGGCAAGCGTCCAGCTGTGACGCCATCTCGGCTTCCATCAGACAAGAATACATGAGAAAATAGGTGACGTCCTTACGTTACTTGTTGAACACGTAAAGAGTTAGGAGAACTATGAAAACAAACTGAGTTGAGTCAAGAATTGACATCATGCCAGTGCAATCTGGTTGTATGTCTCCCTTGCCTTTCCTCTAAGTGTACTGAGCAGGCCAGATCCTCTGGTTATACTCTCGTGCCTCATTCTCTCCAGGCAACAACAACAACAACAATAAAAAGTAAAAACCAAATAATTTCTGGTTGCACATTTAGCAAAAGTTCTTTATTAAATCTGATACGTGGAGCAACCTTAAACTTGGGGATATTATTTATTTTTTATGTGGTTATGTAAGTGGATTTTTATCATGGTACAGGGTGTCGCAGGTCGACCCAGCCTTAAATGGGTACCAGGATGACTGTGCTGGGAAAGTGCAGACGGCAGGCGTAATGCTGACCACATTACCTACCTAGTGCCGATTGGTCTATAAAATTATGGGTGCTCTTTCTATATGCCCGATACACCTAAGGCGTAAAAGGGGATCTTTAGTTATGTGGTTATGTTGGTGCTAGACCCTGATACTGATTGCTTCTTTGCCACATTGCGTCTTTCACTAACAGATTTACATGAGGACATTGTAGCTGGTGACAAATGGGACACGAATGGCAGCAGCTGGGTGTGTGTACCTTTTCAGTCTGCATAAAACTGGACAGAGACTGCGGAAAACAAAACCCGTTGGTGGTGGGGGCGAAAGCTCAAGCCTTAGTTATTTAAAATTCTGCTAATGGAGGTGCAGTTATTTACACCGGTAAATCCGTCATTCGGCATATACGATGCTCTTCAGCTTTCACTGTTCTTTTTGAAAGAAGAGCTGTTTAAAAACCGCAGTGCCTTTGCCTCGACTACAAGTAGTCTGACTATGGAAATGATAGTATTAACTAATGCAAGGATGTGGGTGCAGACAGACCTATTCCCACGCTTGCTTTCTAAGTGATTCTGCGAGCATGCTTAAGAAGATCGAGCCAGGATGGGTTCGATGACAATGGTTAAAGTCTGATAGGAATAAGTTTAATTTTTCTGTCAGGGATCTCTTGAATAAGAGGAAGAAAACTAGCAATAAAGCCACGGTAGGTACAGGTCAAACACTGAACCGGCCCAAGGTTCTCATTGATTCAAGGAGGCAGGACAGATAGATGATTCAGAAACGATGATGAATCTGCAAAATTAAAAATTCTTCGAGAACTTCAGGTCAAAAGAGGTGTTGCCAAACATGAGCGCTATGAAGGTAGCTTACGAAGAATTATAAACCTACACAGAACTAGTGTTATCAGTCGCCACACTCTGAGGGATACACTAAAGATAGGATCTGAGTGCTTATAGACTTGACTGATGTAAATGACCCGTCTCCGCTCCTTCAGATTTTTGTGAGCATTTAGGGCTTCACCTTTATTGTATTGACCAATCGGCACTTTGTGGTCAATAAAACTTTACTTCTAAGCACTTTCCTTGTATCCATTTAAGGCTAGGTCGTCCAGGAAGCCAAGGAGGTTTTTGAAGACAACCTGTCTATTCTGCATAGGTACTAGTTAATGAATACATGTAGTCTTTAGTAATCACCTTAGTTGTTCTCCGTGCTTCCGCTCTATACAACAGTGCTGATCTGACATTAGAATTAAAAATTCGAAGTTTAGAATTAGTTTCAATTTCTTTTGACCTCCACAAATTTGCTAGTGCTATGAAATTTGCTCTTGCATTTTGTTTTCGTGTTTCAATATCTCTGTCAGTTTCCCCATCTTTATCTACATCGCCCAAATAGGTGTGCGAATCTACGTCTTGTACTGGAATACCATTAAGAAAAAACACATCACTTGTATTCTCATTGTCCTTTTCTTTCCCTTATGAATTTTCAAACGTAGTTATTGTGATCTCAAGTATAATTTATCTTCCATCTGATTCCGTGAGTGGGATAGAAGAGAAATATCGGCGAAGTCCAGATCATTAAGCTGTTTTGTCGGGGAGCACTGAATTCTGTTCTTGGTTTTAGCAGTTCCGGTTTCGACATTAATAGGAAATGGATGACGGTTGAGAAATTGCCTAAGGTTAACCGTTCTCGTCGCCGTTTCTCCTCCAATTTCGATGTTGCAAGATTGTGGAAGTCCGATTTGCAACCGGAGCTACTGAGTTTAGCGCTCCTGTGATTATTGTCTGAATTCCAGATTCGTACATAATGGCAATGATGGGTGATGTATTTTTCTTCGTTGTGTTCCTGGGACAAGGCGTGTGCTACAGCTGCTATTTATTTGCTGGCCTTGGCTGCAACTTAGCCGAGGACCTGTGGAGAATGGTCAGGAATAGTTTTAATCTACTCGCCCAGCTATTCGTTGATTTTCACCGATGACGCCAGATCTCCCAGTGTGTTTTAGGAGGTAGGCACCTTATGGTTTGCCAGATCAAATCGTGTGTGTTTTGCTGACTAAGGACACTATGTATGGCTACTGCATTCACTTGAAGTATCTGCGTATCTGACCCAGTTTGTGACTGGGATCACTGGCATAGGCGGTTGAGCAATTATGGGCCAAGCTCGTTTGCTGTGATGCCGGAACCGTAACTAACCAAATAACTAACTAGCAGTTGCTGTCATTAAAATCCGGTCTTTTACCGGTACAAACATGAGAGGCGACAAAAGACATCCCTGTCACACACCTGTTTTTAATCTCAAATGTTTATGTTATCTTTCCCTCATAAAGAACGCGACATTTCGTGTCTTTTTATGTTGCCTTTACTAAATTAATAATTTTCTGTGTGATTCCATAGTGCTCCATTAATTTCCAGAGAGATTCCCTACCAATGCTGCCAACAGATTTTTCATAGTCTATGAATCCAATGTAAATTGGTGAATTCAAGTCCATGCTCTGCTCTGTTATTATACTTATGTGGCTATCTGGTCAACATAGAATCGGTTAGGCCAAAAACCTTAGTTTTTATCAAAAGCACCTTTCAGTCTTTCCAGAATAATCCTCCCTAATATGTTTCCAGGAAGTGACGGCAATACTTTTCTCACAAAGTCATCAGACGATCGTTGACAAGATGTTAAGAAATATAATGTAGACATAGTTTCAAGACAATCGTACTATCATAAACTTACAGTTGCATTCCTCTGCTATGCAGTCGACAGCTTCCAACACTATTATTCACAGTAGTTCTTCAACAGATCATAGTCGATCAGGGCATCATCAATTCTGTAAGTTTTGTTTCTTGTGTGAAGACTGACACTCGTACTAACGTAAACTCACAGCTGCATTCCTCTGCTACGTAGTCGAGAGCTTATACCACTATTATTGATAGTAGTTCTTTAGCATGTCTGTTGCTGATCCAAAAAACATAATTGTGGGCTTTCCTCCGACTGTAATCGATACCAATGTTTACAGCCTCAGGATTTTCCCGCTGAGACCAGCCTCCCTACTGCAATGAATCTATGGCTCTCAAGTCATTTGCAGTCTTCTCTGACACATTCTCGAATACACAGCAAACTGGAACACACGTTGAGAAAACACCAGACAGGTGATAACATTTCAGTTTTTTCTGCAACGATGTCCTCTAGCTTAAGACAATGTCAGAGGAAAAACGGGGCAAGAGTCCGAGGCATATTCACCAGCATGTTGGAACTTGAACAATCATGCGGGTGTATACTGTCTCTTCATCCCACGCTAGCACGATGCAGATTCACAAACAATATCAGGAACAGTACATGAATAGCATCTTCCTTGTATTCTTCAATTCCGTAACGTCATGGATTCATTAGCCAGGTTTCACCCACTTTGGGAAGTTAAAACAATCACTCTCTCACTTCAGGATTCATTTGCTCCTCGTACGTCAACCTCCATCAAGACCGAATCGAAACAAGACTAGACTTACTCCGATTCCTTTTAAGAAAAAAAAAATAAAAGTTCCAACCACTTTCCAAGACTTACTCAGTTAATCATGGCTTAAATAGCCTCTTTCTTTCGTTCTAGAATGTTCAGACACATTCCTCGCACTATCTGTTTCTCGCGACATGTGGCCACCTTCGCTAAATTCATGCTTGCCTCGTAAAGTTCGTGTTTACTTCAACTCGACACTTAGTCTGTTCACTCGAACACATTATTTTTTTTTTTTTTTTTTTTTTAGACCACCCATTCAGCATAGTTTATAAAAATGAAACAAAGGAAACAATGAATCATTACAAGCAGGAAGAAGTTTGATACAGTTTAAAGGGAGCCGCTAAACTCTGCTAATTGAGATGAGAGGAAAGACTAGCTAGATCAGCTAAGGATCTGAAAACTAATTCATTCTGCGGGCAGCATGTCAACGTAAAAGAGCTACACTACTAAAGTCTAAGTGTGTGAGTCTTTTTTGGCAGATTTCTTGAATTTTCCCAGGTAAGATTGTATATAATTTTCACTTTTTTTATTATTTCATATCTCAGAAGCCAGGCTATTCTACTCTACATTTTCTGAATTATCTGAATACACATTCTGCCTGAAAAAAATTCATTTTGAATATTCAGTTATCTCGTTCAGGTTGGTGGGTGTAAGGTTGCAACCTGGAGCTGCCTAACATAAAAATGTATCTAACAGCACAAGGAGTTTGATTTTATTAAACATAGAACGATTGTAATCCTTCGTTGAACGCTTGTGCAGATATTTTTTGAGGATATTGGAGTACCATTTTATCTGACTGGATTGCTGTGATGATAGTCCTCAGTCCTCACTAACTACTTATCACAGCATAGTCAAGAATTTGTTGTAAACATCATGCCTTGAAACTTGAAATTGTACATCAGCTATCTTCTTTTGTCAAAATCTGCTTGTGCCGCTAGGCGTCGCAGTCTATCAGATGATCGGCAACCGAGCCATGGCGCGCTCAGTCGCTTCATATGCCGTGATGTTATGAAGTCTCAAGTTGTCCGTGACTCCTTCAATCCATCTTCTTCTTGGTCTTCCCCTGCCTCTTGTTGTTTCGATTTTCATGTTGTATGCTCTTGATGCTGGCATTGTTGGTTCCATTCTCATTAGGTGACCAAACCATTTCATTCTTTGCTTCTCAATAAATTTAACGATGGGTATGGTTCCAATAGTTCTTGTAATCACATCGTTTCTCACTCGATCTCTTCTGGTTTTATTCGCAGCCATTCTCAAACATCTCATTTCACAGGTGGTTAGTCTTCTCTCATGTTCTTTTGTTAATGTCCAAGTCTGACATTGATAACCTAATGTCGGTATAAAGATTGTATTTATAATTTGTCTTTTTATCTCAGCTGGGACAGCAGGGTGTTTTAAAATTGGGGCAAGCTGGTATGCGACATTGTTGGCTTGTTGGATTCTTGCTTCGATCTCTCTGTCTATTTTACCATTGGATGTAAAGATACTTCCCAGGTATTTAAATTCTTGCACTTGTTTTAGGCTGTGATCTAGAATCTTTATGTCGATGGTCTGTTGCTCTCTACTTATGCTCATGACTTCTGTCTTTTCAGTATTGATCTTCATATGATGCTTGAGGCAACTGTCGTGTAGTAGGTTCATGTGGTCTTGCAGCTGTTTACTATCACTGTGAAATATGCATTGATCGTCGGCAAAGAGCAGCTCATTGAAGTCCTCCTGTTTATCGACATCTGTTGGTGTTATGTCTATTTTATTTATATTGTCCATAAATATTATGAAAAGTAAAGGTGATAATACACAACCTTGTTTTACTCCTGATGTTACTGGGAACCAGTCTGTGATGCCAGCTCTTGTTCTAATGGCGCTTTCACTTTGTCTATAAATAGCCCTAACACAATCTAAAATTGTTCCATTTATATCGTAGTTTTCAAGAACTTTCCATAATAAATTTATTTTTACTCTATCGAAAGCTTTTTCTTGATCTATGAAAGCGATGTTCATTTGGTGTCTGTGTTCTATTGTCTTTTCGCTAACTTGTCTTAAAGCAAAAATAGCGTCAGTACACCCTCTTCCTTTCCTAAATCCGACCTGTGATGGGCTCAGGATCGGTTCTACAACGGATCTAATTCGTTGTTCCAGAATTTTGGCAAACATTTTTCCTACGTGGCTTAGAAGGGAGATGCCTCTGTAATTGTTACAATCTTGCTTATTGCCTTTTCTTTTCCAAATTGGGACTATAAGGGCTCTTTGCCAGTCTATTGGTACAGTTCTTTCATTCCAGGCTTTCCTAAATATGTGGAGTAGCCAGGTGACTCCAATTTCTCCACAAGCCTGTATTGCCTCGGCTGATATTCCATCAACACCTGATGCCTTATTTTTGGGACTGCATCTGATTGCTTCTCTGACTTCTTGTTCGATTATTATAGGCTGTTCCTCGTTTGTACATCTGGGTGTGAATGGTACTGTTTCCTCATTTCCTGTTACATTCAGAAGAGTCTGAAAATATTCTTTCCACCTTTCTCTGATCTTGCCCTCCTCATGTATGGGTTTGCCTTGACTATCATTGACATATTCAGATGGCTGGAATGGTTCATCTCTAGTCCTCATTTTTGCAATGGTTTTGTAAAACTGTCTACTAGATTTAGCACAGATTTTGGTAAGATTTTCCCCATACATGATCCAGGATGTTTCCTTGGATTGTTTAATTTCTCTTGCAGATTGTCGCCTGGCAATTCTGTACTTGATATAATCGTCATCTGAGCGGGATCTTAGCCATTTCTTGTATTGCTCCTTTTTACATTTCACTGCTTGTTTTACTTTATTATTCCACCATGCTGTTCTTTTCCTGAACGTTCCTCCTGTGTATCTAATACCACAGAGTGTTGTTAGGCAGTTCAGAAGAGTGTTCTTAAATTTTTGCCACGCAGCTATAACAGGTCAAAATGTTAGTACTCTCTTGAAATAAATGGTACATTGGGTGATCTGGAAGCATTTTGACAAGAGAGGACAGACAAAAGCTTGCCAGTCTTGTCCTTACGTTGAGCAAAGTTGAGTTTCAGGAACTGATATCACAGCACTTGGGACATTTCTGTAAGCGCTTCCTCCTCATTTTCAGCAGCCAGTGAAGTTTTCCAGCTCTGAATGTATGTCCGTCTTGTGTGTCGCCAGAGTGTGGAGCGTTGACTAGATCTCCTGGTTGCTTCCCGTTGTATCATTCCCTTCAGATCATGGTGATCCAACTGTGCCTCCACACAGTTCATTCACTCACATAGCAAGATTATCATGCGGTAATATTCCACTGAGTCGTGCAAAACTAGCCAGTGGTTTGCCTGTTCGTTTCCCAACACATCTGCATGCCACAGAGAAAATATTCATAGGATGCAAACTATCCTTAACCTCTGATGTGATACTAGGCACTCTGCACGAAGCATAACTGTCTCTACCTTTCTCAACATGCTTTGTGAGTCAGTTACAATCCCAGCATGTTTTTACAGCTGGTTCTCAATCCGGCGGAAGGCTGCAGCTGTTGCCTGTACCTCCATACTTAAAATAGATGTTCTGATATCATCTGCCAGGCTTTGTTGCGCTAAGGCTTTCTCCGGATATCTGGAGAAGGCGTTCTTTGCGCTATGGGTCGTCCACTTGCTTTTGATATGAACTCTCGTACACTTCTTTTGCCTTTCAATGCAGAACCATCGGCGTCGATGAATCTCATCACATGGTTGGAACTGTTGGGAATCAGTTGTTGGTAGGAACTGTTGGGAATCAGTTGTTGGTAGGAACTGTTGGGAATCAGTTGTTGGTAGGAACAGTTGGGAATCAGTTGTTGGTAGGAACTGTTGGGAATCAGTTGTTTGTAGGAACTGTTGAGAATCAGTTGTTGGTAGGAACTGTTGGGAATCAGTTGTTACATTTCTGATTCTGCGGGGACCGCTGGTCAGTGTCTGCACTCCTGGCCTAATGTGATCTGAACCCTACAAAGCCTGACCGCCGCTGACCACTGTGACCCACTCCTCTCTTCGCCAAATATTTAAATATTTTCAAGCAGTCACGCAAGTCCATTTGTGTCTTCTGTCTGCGCCATCCAAGACCTTCCTCTTTTCAGTAAGTGACTTTTAGCTCTGCCTAAGGCTTCATGCAAGAGGTGTTTCTTGTCTGCAGATACTTGAAGTTTGTTTGAAGTTTGAGCAACGAATCAGTATCATAGAACACGGGTAGTAACCCATAAGTGCTGACTAGTTCATCTAACTCAAATCCGAAGAAGCACAGCACAGTGCACAGGTTCTGTAACACCGGCGAGGATCCTGAAATACTTTGGGTAGATTTTTAACTCTGACTTTTGCCCGGGCAGCGGCGTTCGGCTGCTTTTGTTGATTTCTAACTGCCAAGGCATTTATTACGTGAGCAACAATGCACACGGGCGTCCGATCTCACTACCCAGAGACCAATGAAAATACTAGAAGTCCAAGTCCACATTAAAAAATCCCAGTCCTTACCGGTCATTGAACCCGGAATTTCTAGCACTCGAGGGGGATACCATGCCCCGAGACCACTCAACCCCCTGTCTGCAGATACTATAAGGCATGACCTCGTTTGCAATCTTTGAGTCTGTCTGCAATTTTCTACCCCCCCCCCCCCCCCCCCCCCGCTTTTTCCTTTTTTTTTTCACACTCCGGAGTCCTACTTCTTAAATTCAAGTGTCTTCTTCTACCTCCATTAGAACTCGTATTACCGTAGACAGCGGAGTGTCTCCATGTTACCTATAACTATTAGTTGTGCAGGCTCTATGCTAAGAAACTACGTGTGTACCGAACCTTTCACATACCAGTGACCCGCCAAACATAACACTGCTTGACTCATGTTTTCTTAGAACAACAGGCACTAGATGTGTGATCTGGTAGAGCACACATATGCTGCCTTTACTTCTCTGGTCAGTGATTAGTATCTATGTAGGCGGGGCAGAACTCGGAGCTCCTAAGTCAGTTACAGAAGTTAAACTGTCGCCACTTTTCAAGTCCACGTAGAGTCCCAATTCATTGCCACCAAGCCCCAGTCACCAAAAATGCTTCCGTCGAGTTCCCAAGTCAAGTCACTTCATGTTTCAAGTCATTTGTAAGTCGTGCATTGCACAATGCTTAGGGGTTAAACTTGTTAGTCCTTTCGACCACCATCGCCCTCTTACCCCTCCCCCCTTTCTCACCACACCCAAAAGAAGCCAAAGATGTAGTCTGTCTATGTAAATAGCTCAACTGAATGCAAGCAATTGCATTTTGAAGGTATTGTTATTTTAACAGATTTGCAGAAAACTGAGAGGTTATTGTATTATTGTTTTATTTGATCACCAAACCTCACAGTGACCAACCACGAAAAACCAGTCGTGTCAAGTCAGTGAAGATAATGTCGCAGGTCGAGTTGCCAGTCCCTGGACAATACCCCATGTCATGACGGAAGTAGTTAATTACACAACTAAAGTCGCACTCAAGTCCCAGTCGAGTTGCTAGAACCTGGACAATACCCCATGTCATGACGCAAGTAGTTAATTACACAACTAAAGTCGCACTCAAGTTCAAGTTGAGTTGCTAGAACCTGGACAATACCCATGTCATGACGCAAGTAGTTAATTACACAATTAAAGTCGCACTCAAGTTCAAGTTGAGTCGCCAGAACCTGGACAAAACCCCATGTCATGACGCAAGTAGTTAATTACACAACTAAAGTCGCACTCAAGTCCAAGTCTTGCTACTATGCTTCCGAACTCTTGTCAACAATAACAAATCAGAAGGCAACCCATTAGACCTCCATGAAAATCCATTATTTAGTTACGATGTGGATTGTAACAACTGCTCTCTATAACCGGTACATCTGCCTGTAAAATTAAAAGTTCTAAGAAATATAGTTCTAAAATTATTATTCAGAACTAAATAGACGAAGATTGTAATAGAAGACCCGAATGTGGTGAAAATATAAGCCACAGCCCACATGATGGAAATAGCTCGTGCCACTGAAGTAATATGTTCATGTCGTAGTGAGCTCACGTGTTCAGGTGGCAAGGAACTCTGAACAATGACAACAATGACTCTAGGCAGGCTACAAAGAGTTAATGTTATCGCTAATGCTAAGGCCACTTTAACGAGCCTTCTCTCCTTGGTGGATAACTGTGACTGTTGAGGCTCGCTTTCTGAAAGCTTTGAAGACACAGGTTGTCTTATTGTTGCCGTGGCCTGTAACTTGTGTATCATCCAGACAGTACATACGATCACGATGATGAATGACACGTCTGAGAACGCCATGCTGACTATGATATTGAATATTTCTTCTATTCCAGCGGTCTCCTCAGAAGCCACTGCTGTAAACAGTCTCACTGGTGGCTTGGTCATGTTACTACCTGGTGGTAACTGGGCAAAAACTTCCGTCCATTCCATTTTATGCACGACATATACAAGAACGTGAAGCCCAATGTGTAAAATGTAGATTGCCAATAAAGCAATGATGCTGCGGTATTTTGTAAAGATTCGTTTCACCTTGAATGGGAAAACGACACAGCAGCATCTTTCTATGCTTATCACCGCAGTTATCCAACAGGAGATTAAATATATAGCGTTCTCCATCCACTGAAAAGCAAAGTTTCCTAGCGACCAAGCATCGATAATACTATCCGGATAAAATTTACTGGTCATGTAACACAGACACACCACCGTCTGTATGAATGTCGTGAGAAAGTCTGTTAACGACAGGGCGAATATATTTACGCTCATACTGTCTTTGAACCCCAGTTTCCAGAAAATCCATATGTTTACCAGGTTGCTGGTGGCACCCAACAATGATAAGAGTAGGGGGACATAAATGAATAATACATCCTCAATGTCTTGGTAAAGAGAGTCGCCTACAGGGTTCTGGGGCCTGCTCTCGTTTTGACTACTAACAACTATACTAGATTGTTGATTCATTTTGAATTCCTTTTTCTATCAGCATAGATCACTATTTCATCAGTAGCAAGTGTCTTGTCGACTGGCGTAGGCGACTTGCCTCTCCACAATCTTCGATCTTCCACAGCATGTCTTCGTTCGTGTGATAACAACCCTCCATGCCACGATAAATAGCTGTTAATAATCATCTCGTGCTGTCTTCCTTCCATGTCTCTTTTTCCACAGATCTTTCCAGTGGATACAGCATGGTCCAGTTTCCTATTTATCAAAATGTGACCACGAAATTATGACTCATTCTCATATTTGTGATAAGTTGTATTCAAGCGCTCGTCCCTTACGAAATGATATATAGACACCAGATACTTTTTACAAAAATCAGTTGTATATTTCTACCGTTTCATAAGGTTGTTACAGATACAGCACCGCTTTGGTTTTTCATAAACTTCGTCATTATTTAATTTTCTACTCTTATGCAGTCGACGTCTGAGACTTGGGAGTTGTAAATGCATTTTCATTTGCTCGACATACCAGGTTTGTAAGTCAGTCGGAATCAATTTGACAGCCATGCTTTGCGCTTATTTGGACAACGGTATTATATGATCACCTTTTGTATAGCCATGGTAGATTGCTGAACGTCAAAAAACCTGGTAAAACTATATAACACGTTGGTGTTATTTACGAAATTCCTGTAAAAGAAACTCAAGTAACTTTGACTTCTATTTAAACACATAGGGTTACTTCCTATTGTTTATATTAAATAAAACCTGCCCATGAGAGTGACTTAGTCCAAACATGAGAGCACCAAGTCTGTTTGTCCATAAATGTTGATTCACTCTCACACAATGCTGCTAATTTGACGTATCGACGTCCTTGGTGAAACTTCCTGGTGCGCGACCCGACTAATTTGTTTA
The DNA here is from genome assembly GCA_905116865.2 of Candidula unifasciata. Taxonomy (NCBI): domain Eukaryota; kingdom Metazoa; phylum Mollusca; class Gastropoda; order Stylommatophora; family Geomitridae; genus Candidula; species Candidula unifasciata. The sequence goes on along the minus strand of CAJHNH020006890.1, from coordinate 1,731,018 downwards.
CCTCGACCAGTCACTTCATTCTCTTAATTACTCAAAGTGTTATTTTTACATCATCGAGATTGTTGAAGTCACAGTTGGTGATGGATTTCTCGTTAACTGGTTTTTATCATATGTTGTAATGTCATGTTCTGATGTTTAATCATAATCATCTTTCCCCACTCAGTCTATTTTGTTTTGGCATTACCAATTACAAAACATCGCGAGTGTTGAAGTGGTTAGTAAGTCTCTCTGTCAAGACAGTGGAAAGGATTCAATTCATAGAAGTGGCAAACTTTTACGTCGACCAGTGTAGCGCTGGGATGGACCTAGCCACATACAAATGGTTGCCAGATAGTCTTTCGAATTTCCTGGGAAAGAAAGGGAAGCGGCGAGAAGGCAACTGGCCAGTTGACCTCATATGTTGTGGTCTAACATTCAAATGACAGAATCGTTCACGCTACTTCATTTCACTATTGACGAAAAGAGATGTGGTAGTGCGGAGGATAACGAAAGTTACTGTCAGCCCGGTAGACATGTGTTCGAATCCTCTTTGAGTGGTGGATCTCAGGTTAACATGCGTTCTAGAGGCTTTGAGGAGTCAGAGACGACGTATCTGCAGTAGTTAAGTGACGAAGTAAGGTCAGGGCAGATATAATGACTGCGAGGCGTTCTAAAGGCTTTGAGGAGTCCGGGACGACGTGTCTGCAGTAGTTAGGGGACGAAGTAAGGTCAGGGCAGATCTAATGACTGCGAGGCGTTCTAAAGGCTTTGAGGAGTCCGGGACGACGTGTCTGCAGTAGTTAGGGGACGAAGTATGGTCAGGGCAGATCTAATGACTGCGCGGCGTTTTAGAGGCCTTGAGAAGTCAGGGACGACGTGTCTGCAGTAGTTAAGGGACGAAGTAAGGTCAGGACAGATATAATGACTGCGAGGCGTTCTAGAGGCCTTGAGAAGACAGGGATGACGTGTCTGCAGTAGTGTAGGAAGAAGTATGGTAAGGGCAGATATAATGAATGCGCGGCGTTTTAAAGGCGTTCAGGAGTCGGGAACGATAAACGACCTATTGGAAATATGTATTAAATGAAGTCAAGCATGCCGAAACTTCTTGTTGGGCACAAACTGGTCGAGCTGATGTGCTAATAGGTTGATGCGGCAAAAAACCAATTACAAGTCAACCAAGCCTTTAAAAAAATGGTTGCTATAGTGCGTTTAAAACTCTTACCCTCAGACTTCAACAAATCTATAGAAGACTCCTGTAGGATCAACATACATTTTTGCACGCCGCCTAAGATTTAACATGTCCCTGTGATTTTATAATTTACAGTTGCTCAAGTGCTGCTATTTTCTTAAAGCGGTGCATTTATGTGATCTTTCTTTGACTAATAGTTTGTGTACCCCTAAAAGAAAGAATGTATGGTAGTTGACACAAGCTTGGTGATTGTTTGGAGATCAGTACACGTGTCAAACGCTGCGTTCATATTTATTTGAAAGCCCATAGAGCCAACAATGCCAAATTTTTATCTAAAAACTCACATGAGGCAACATCTGGAAATGACCACTCAAGGGTGAAACGCCCATAAAACGCGTTGCGATTTAATGTTTGGAAATGTTCCCCTGACTCATTTTACTCAAGCTGCTGTAATCATGCTAACTGTTGCTTTGAATCGGTGTCTATTTTTTATTTATTGTTTTTGTTGTTGTTGCTGCAAATAAGGCAAAAACAAAAACTAAAATTTTTGTTTCCACCTTTTTTTTTTTAGAAGGACAATATTATTAACAGATTGTGTGCTGGATTTCAACAGTTTACGTTGAACGTTTATTAACAGATTGTATGCTGGATTTTAACAGTTAACGTTGAACGTTTATTAACAGATTGTATGCTGGATTTCAACAGTTTACGTTGAACGTTTATTAACAGATAGTATGCTGGATTTCAACACTTTACGTTGAACGTTTATTAACATATTGTATGCTAGATTTCAACAGTTTACGTTGAACGTTTATTAACGGATTGTATTCTAGATTTCTAAAAATTAACGTTGAACGTTTTTTAACTGATTGTATGCTAGATTTCAACAGTTTACGTTGAACGTTTATTAACGGATTGTATGCTGGATTTAAACAGTTTACGTTAAACGTTTATAAACGGATTGTATGCTAGATTTCAACAGTTTACGTTGAACGTTTATTAACGGATTGTATTCTGGATTTTAAAAGTTTACTTTGAACGTTTTTTAACGAATTGTATGCTAGATTTCAACAGTTTACGTTGAACGTTTATTAACAGATTGTATGCTGGATTTCAACAATTTACGTTGAACGTTTACTGAGTTAAGTTACATACTTTTTATGTTGGGTATGACAATATGAAAGGACTATAGGAACAGTATGCAAGATACAGACGGCCTTTTTTGTCTTAACTACATCAGCCATTTAGCACCGATTGAAGTCATTTACTGACTTGATAACAGATTTTAAAGATAAGAGAATCGATCTCAGTGCACCTGATTGTGACCCTTACGTCTGCTTCTTTTTCGGCAAAGCAACTGATTGTCGGGCAGGTAGCGTCGCACGAAGCACACATTTCGTTAGTCGAAGACCTGTGAAACATATGTTTGGGCGAAACCAAACCCATCGTCTTTAGAGCACGGTTTAACCAGCTCATCCCAGAGTTAAACGGTTTCACCGCTTGGTCAGGAAGATTTTATTGCTACTGGCAACACATTTCAGTTGCAACGGTGCGTATTTCGTTGCGTGACTCTTTCCCGGACGTCACAACTCCATCCCAACTTTTTCTGGCTTGTGCGTTGTCTTTCTGGGCAATTGTTCTTTCGAAAACATGCGATTGTCTTAACAGTTCAGCGATCATACGTATCTCCAAAATAACGCAAAGCAATGTGCTACCACACTGACGCAGCTGACTTTAAGCCCGGATATGTCGCAAATCGTTTGGAGAAGGGCATGCCAGAACGCCACTGTGTCCCTGGCTGGCTTGTACACCTCGTGAGCCATGTGTACCATCGTGCTCGTCGACTCCTGCCTCTACTTACATGAACCATACCTTTTCTTACTGTTCTTGGTGTGTAATGATAATAATAAGAACTTCACAGGGGAGCATGTACAGCAGGAGTCTACCAATCATCAGTAGAAGATCCCTCGTCAATAATTGTTTCGGCTCATTACCACCTAGTCAACTCCAGAAGGTGGGCCGACCTACGTCATGACTCCCAGGCCTTGATCTTCTCCTGCTGCACTTGACCGGATGTTCTCGGACAGGGACCAGACGAAAATGGTGACAATGCAACCGGTACTGTGAGATTCAAACTTAAATATGTTTGTCGCTGCGGTAGCCTATTAGATCAGTCAGCTACCTTAATGACCAAGTGGCAAGCTTACGGTTGGTTGATCGGACACATGTTAGACTTTTGCAATCGACAGAGGTACAATGGCAAACATGTCGAACACGATGGCTTTTTAAGGGATCGGACTTTCTTTTTGACTAGAAACTCGGACCAGACTACGAAACCCGCCCCCCACGACGTTCGGTTGCGTCCAGGGCCAGCTCGAAGCTATTTCAGCAACTTCGCCCAATTGTTTTAGTGATAATTTGCGCTCGTTTCCTCGCAAGCCCAGCTGCTTTAGCACATTGTACGTGGAAGTGGAGAGAAGACCTCTTGCGCCTACCTCGACGGCAAAGATTTTTACTGTGTACGCTTCATCACTCCTTAGACCAGCAGCGAGATCACTGTGCTTTTCGAGCTTGTACATGTGATTTTCGTCCATTCACGGCTCAATCGACAAGGTCAGCTCAATCAGAATGAGCTGGCGTTTCTCCTCAGAGTGTAAGACTATGTCGGGTCGCAAGCCGGTCTTCGGGATTACCTCTGGGTATCTCTCGTGACCAGGCAAGTCTACAGCCAGTAACCAGTCCCTCGAACAGTCTAGCACTGATAGAGCGTATGCGACTGTATTTTTTGTACCTTTGTAGATCTGCCCAGCCTTGAGGAAGCGCATAAAGGTACCGGTAGGACTGGCCCTCGCGTTGGTCCTCATCCTAGGTTGGTACACAATGTCCGCTAGCACTTTTAGGACTTTACTGGCCCCCCATGTATGCCGTACCTGACAATACTTGCTTGATGGTCTGCTTCGCTCTGCAGAGAGGGCATGTCGGGTCAGTGGTCGCATGCCATTTCAGCCTATATGTGCCAGAGAGTAATACGTCGTAGGCATCTGATTACAAAACTTTGTCGCAGCGTGGCCATTCGCCAGATCTCAAGGCACTCTCGAGGCGGATCCACTGACCTTGTTGCGACTGCCTGGCTGCTTTTTGGACCCGAGACTCGTTTTTCGTGTTCCTGTCTCTGCGTTTTTTTTTTTTTTTTTGCTGAGGTTTTTGAACGTTGAAACAGGCACCTTAAAATACAATGTGCGGTTTACTTTCAAGGAGGGCATTGCAAAAGTGACCACCTGAACGCCAAATTTGTTTAGGATCATCGTCATCGTCAAGTGCCCTGTCAGCTGGCATTGGGGTTCATGAATCTCCACAGATCTCGGTCTTTGCTGTTCTGGATCAATCCCACTGATGATATAAACTGCATGCCACTACTGATGAACATATAGTTTGAATAGGGATAATACGCTCAACCCCCTCCCCCCCCCCACCCCACACACACACACACAGACATATTTGATTTCTTTAAAGCTGTCTGAGTGTGCAGTTACATACATTTTATCAGTAATTTTACTACATATGATAGAAATTTACTACTAACAGTTTTCATGTTTACATTTAGTAAAAGAAAACAGTTTTATCTCAGTTTGGTCTTAAGTGTTATGTTTATCTAGGAACAAGTCCCCGGTTACCTCCTCTGTGATGCTGAATAATAATGATGATGATGGAGTTTACAGGTCCTGTCACAATCTGCCTTAATTAACCGTGCATGTTTGCATTTGTTGTGGTCTTCTGTGTGGTGACATAAGAGTCATTCTTAACAAGTCAGCTGATTTTATTGACACAAGATTAGAAGTCACATTTACACAGCATTTTTAATACGAACAAAACTACTCATTTTACTGTTTGCACATCATGACACAATTAACAGTAAAGGACCGTTTTGCACACCGTCAGGTGGATTGGCATAAAGGGCTAGACCTATATTTTATATACCAATTGGCACTCGGCGAGTTAGTTAGTTAGTCGACTGATGATCCTCATTACATGTCGAACCACTCAGTCCATGAGTGCTCACATCTCCTCCTCGACAAATCCCGCAACGTGTAGTGGCTTATGACACTAGTTCTGTGTTGGTTTGTTATTCTTCTTTGGCTACCCGCTTAGTGTTATTGTTTGTCGACCACCTGTTGAACTTAAAGGACCGTTTTGCACGCCGTCAGATGGATTGGCATACAGGGCTAGACCTATATTTTATATACCAATTGGTACTCGGCGGATTAGTTAGTTAGTTAGTTAGTTAGTTAGTTAGTTAGTTAGTTAGTTAGTTAGTTAGTTAGTTAGTTAGTTAGTTAGTTAGTTAGTTAGTTAGTTAGTTAGTTAGTTAGTTAGTTAGTTGGTTGGTTGGTTAGTTGGTTGGTTGGTTAGTTAGTTAGTTAGTTTAGTTTAGTTAGTTAGTTAGTTATTAGTTAGTTAGTTTAGTTAGTTAGTTAGTTTAGTTAGTTAGTTAGTTAGTTGGTTAGTTAGTTAGTTAGTTAGTTAGTTAGTTAGTTAGTTAGTTAGTTAGTTAGTTAGTTAGTTAGTTAGTTAGTTAGTTAGTTAGTTAGTTAGTTAGCTAGCTAGCTAGCTATTAGCTTAGTTAGTTAGTTAGTTAGTTAGTTAGTTAGTTTAGTTAGTAGTTTAGTTAGTTAGTTAGTTTAGTTAGTTAGTTAGTTAGTTAGTTAGTTAGTTAGTTAGTTAGTTAGTTAGTTAGTTAGTTAGTTAGTTAGTTAGTTAGTTAGTTAGTTAGTTAGTTTAGTTAGTTAGTTAGTTAGTTAGTTAGTTAGTTAGTTAGTTAGTTAGTTAGTTAGTTAGTTAGTTAGTTAGTTAGTTAGTTGGTTAGTTAGTTAGTTAGTTAGTTAGTTAGTTAGTTAGTTATTAGTTAGTTAGTTAGTTAGTTAGTTAGTTAGTATAGTTAGTTAGTTAGTTAGTTAGTTAGTTAGTTAGTTAGTTGTTAGTTAGTATTTAGTTAGTTAGTCGACTGATAATCCTCATTACATGTCGAACCAATCAGTCCATAGTTAGCATCTCCTCCTCAGCAAATCCCGCAGCGTGTAGCGGCTGATGACACTAGTTCTGTGTTGGTTTGTTATTCTTCTTTGGCTACCCGCTTAGCGTTATTGTTTGTCGACAACCGGTTTAACTTGCTATTCTTACAGTCTGACCATGGTTGCATATTCCCAGTTCTCTTTTGGTTCACGCAGACGTCTTAAATCTCCTAGAGCAATAAGTATATCAGCCTGGTCCCTGGCTTGTCCGGCTTTCACAGTGGCCTTACCTTCAAGTCTGTCAGCTCGCTCATTTCCTTGTACCCACACATGTCCTGGCACCCACTTGGTCGGTGATGTGGTTAACATCACGCCAGCCTCCTTTGGTTCCGAGGACTATACTGTTACAAATTTAAGTTTGGGTCGACCTGGGAGCCAAGGGCACTTTTAAAAAGTCCGGCTTTACAACGAACTTCGAACTTTGTTTCTAGCCGCTACACTACAGCGGCTTCCATAACATGCATCTCCAAATTTTGTCCTCCAACTTGTATCGTTGTCTAGCTCTTGCTCTCTTGCCATTACCCAGGCAAAAATAACTAGACTCCCATGTCGTGCAAACAAATACAATCAAATACAAAGGTTCTGGAAAGACTACGAGGGAAATTAATTTGGCCAAAATATTTCAATTGTCTATTTTTATTTTATTTCCTCCAGTAATTCTATTTTCATTCGCAGTCTTTCCAGAACCTCTGTATTTTATGCACTAAAATTGAAAGAGATAATGGGATACACACAAACCGACCGTCGAGGCCTAGGGCACGGGAAGGTCAATTGGTGGTCAAAGGCCTCAGCCAAAGAGCGCCGAGACATGGTAATACAAACGGTGAGGGACAACGAAAACGAGGTTCGGGTCCAGAAAGCAGCCCAGCAGTCGCAGCAGGGCCATTGGGTCAGCCTGGAGAGCGCATTGCCAAGAATACTCACATGGGGTGAGATCTGGCGGATGACCCCGCTGCGACTGAGCTTTATCGTTCGTTCGACGTACGATGTATTACCGTCCGGTGTTAACATGGTTAAATGGTCTGCGACCAACGATCCGACTTGCCCGGTGTGCAAGTCGAAGCAAACTCTTCAGCACGTCCTGTCCGCGTGCAGGAAAGCCCTAGGTCAAGGCCGATACACCTGGCGACACAACAAGGTGCTAAAAGAGTTAGCAGCCGTTGTCGACCAGGCTAGAATGAGGCCTAACGCCAGAGCCAGTTCTAGCATCGACCCCATTCGTTTCCTCAAGGCTGGGCAGGTTCCAAAAGGTAAGGTCAACCAAAACGCATTCGCTCCATCTGTGCTAGACTCTGCGAGGGACTGGTTACTGGCGGTTGATCTGCCAAGCCATGAACGGTACCTCGAGTTGATTCGTAAGACCGGCCTGCGACCTAACATCGTTCTTCATTCTGCGCAAAAACGGCAGCTCATCCTGATTGAGTTGACCGTCCCGTTTGAGTCGCGTGTGGAGGAGAATCATTTGTACAAGCTCGAGAAGTACAGTGATTTAGCAGCCGGTCTGAGGAGAAACGAGGCTTACACAGTACGGGTATTTGCCGTCGAAGTGGGAGCGAGAGGCCTCGTTTCCACTTCGCTCTACAATGTGGTGAAAGAACTAGGATTGCGCGGTAATGAACGCAAACGAACACTCAAAAAACTGGGAGAGGTAGCCGAAAGGGCCTCTAGCTGGCTTTGGGCGCAGCGCAACAACGTAGGAGACGGGCCTCGTTGAGCTGGTCCGGGTGTCTAGTGGAAAAGGGTTTCTCACCCCTTTGAAAGTCCATCGTGTCCGAATTGTCTGCCAGTGTTCCTCTGCCAACTGCTAATAAAAGAAAAACATGTGTCCGGTAAACCAAAGTAGGCTTGTCGCTCGGTCGTCCAGGCATGCTGACTGCTTTAATTAGGCTGCCGTGGCGACTTCTTATCTCACAGTACCTCCTGCGAAACCACCAAGTCGTCTTGTCTCTGGCCGAAAGAATAACACCATCCGGTGATTCCGTGCAGCGGGGAACCAGCCCTGAGCTTCATGAACTCAGGAGGGCCCACCTCCGAATGCGTCTAGGAATCGTGGGCCGAAACGCGTGTCGGCGAGGATAATTTCTACTGATGACTGGTAGATCCCTGCTGTACTTGCTCCCTGTGAGTTTATTCCTACTATACTATTTCAAATATTGAATATATGCTGATGTGTTGGAAAGCGACCAGGCAGATAGACTGTCTGGTTCTGCACCAACCCTATCAATTATTGTGGTGGGGGGGGGGGGGGATCTGACGATAGGTGGTCCTCCTTATCCACATATGGAAATTCTCTGTTTAAACGTATTTGATTATATATTTTATACTATTTCAAATATTTAATATATGCACATGTGTTGAAAAACGGCCAGGCAGATAGACTGTCTGGTTCTGCACCATTCGGAGGAGCTGGATCAGTCATCATGCTGCAAAATGGGACACCACAGCAGAAATGTCATGTGCCTCCGGAAGTAAAAAAAAAAAAAAAGTTAAGTAAAGATCCCTTTACGGAAGACTCTCACCAAACTTCAGACCAGAGCAGCAAGCAATTATTGATGCAGCCAAAGTGCTTAAGAAATGAAACATTAAAACTGCAAAATTGGTTTTCCTTGTGAAATTATGCCAGTCCTCCAGACGACTCAGAGGAATCCGCGAGACAACATGGAGAAAGAACTGACCCGCCAGCTAAACAGACATTCAGAAAACAACCAAATCGTTCTCCAGTGGGTCCAGGCTCTGCTGCACTCAGATTCGGTTTCACGATGGATCCTTTTCGTTGCTCAATAATTATGTCAAACATTTTGCCAACATGTCTTAGAAGAGAGTTGCCTCTATAGGTGTTACAACTTGCTTATTTCGTTATCTTTTTCATATTGGCACATTGATAGCTCTTTGCCAGTCACTTGATACATTTCGTTATTTCCAAATTTTTGTTCAAAAATATGGAGTAGTCAGATTACTCCAATTTCTCCAGAAGTGCAAGGACTTTCTTTGTGTTCTAATCAAGCACTTTTCACAAGTATTTATGTTTTTCTTTGCTTAGCATGTTTTTTGGCAAAACTGCACAAAGTTCACGTTAGCCTCGATTTGTTTTCCCCACAAATATTATTCTTAATGCCACCCATTCAGTACAAGTTATGATAATGATATACGAAGGACAAAATGACCTCTTACAACAAGCTTTTATTGATTCTGCTTTTATTCAATTGATGCCAGCAGCTTTATTATTTGAACTGCATCTAATAGCTTCTCTGAAATCTTGTTCAAGGATTTGATGTTCGTGTCAGTGTGCATATCTGGGGGGTGAATGGTTGTCTCTGCGTTGTCTGATGTGTTCAAAAAGCTTACGTCACACCGTACAAAGCCCATACCAAAAGATGAGAACGGGGTAGACCAAGAACGAGATGGCAAAATCGATCAGTCGGTCCATTTATCCCGTCCGGTGTGCTGCCTACAGGTTTACCACAACATCCTGAAATTTAAGCTAAATCGCACTCTGGATGGTAGATCAACAAGGCAGATCCTAGTACCTTGTTAAACTTTTAGAGAAGTTATAATTATGACACCCGAAACAGCTACACCAGTCAGATGTCATGTGCTGTCTTGTGCTGGTCAGGACGTGATATGGAAAGATGACATCAGAGATCTCCGTGTGGGTTCTATTATAGGGAAAACAAGAAAACAAGAACAGGCGCACTGCTTACACAAAAGCATGTCGTAAAAGTCGACTAATTTGGAGCTTCCTTCGAAATCGGAGTGCATCTGCCTGAGAGACAATGAACCAACAGTCTGTACACAAATGAGACAGATCTGTCAAACGCCGGAGTTTACAGCTACGCGAAGAAGAAGAAACCCTCAGAGAAACTCGACAACTTTATAATAAACAGCTGCCAGCACTTCGGTTATCAATAGTAATAATTATTTTTTTTTTAATTATTATTATTATGTGTTGAGTGGCAAAATATAGAATAATAGTAATAAACTTGGCATACATAAATAAATAGAGTGGGAACCATTGAGGCCGTATAAATATTACATATATTGTTAAACAAACAATGTGTTGATCGACACTCATAGAAATGAAGTGGAAAGATAAAAAGACACTCATCATCATCATGTAGCACTCCCTTTGCAGAACGTCGCTCTCATCACAGTCTGCCTGAAAGAAACCCGGTCTCTCGCTAGTTCTCCCGACTCATGCACTTTCACACTCAAGGAGTCACTTATATCCTGTGCCCATCTTCGTGTCGGTCGGCCCCTGCCCCTCCTTTCTGGTACCATGCCTTCTGATATAGTTTTTTTTTCCAATCCGTCATGGCGCTTGATATGGCCAAAATATTTCAGCATTCGAGAAAGGATGCTGTTTATTAGCCAATCTTCCTTGATGTTCAGATCTTTTAAGATGTCATTTTTCTTCATCTTCTTTGTCCAAGATATTATGAGAATCTTTCTATAGCATTTTAGCTCAAAAGCCCCTATTCTCTTTTATAAGGACTGAGAGATAGTCCACGACTCAAATCCGTATGTAGTCACAGGGAAGATGCATGCTCTCAAAATTCTAATTTTTTATCTCCTTGATGGTGCTTAACCATAGACTTCTAAGTGGGGCTGTACCGAATAGTGATTTTCACTATTCGGCCGTCGGCCGAATACGAATAGCTGGACCAACTATTCGGCTGAATACGAATACAAATAGTGAATCATCATCATCAGGTGCTTTGCCGACTGGCATGGGCGATTATGCCTCTCCACAATCTGCGATCTCCTGCAGCATGTATTAGTTCGTGTGCTGACACACCTCCATACCATGCAACAAGACTGTCAAGAATCTTCTCTCGTTGTCTTCGTCTATCCCTCCTGCTACATATTTTTCCAGTGGTCACCACATGTTCCATTTACCGAATCTATGAGGCCTCAAGAAATTGTTTGGCCTGCCTGCCGATTGTCCAGGACTTACAGCCATATACTAAAACTGGATGTATGTAGCAAGCAAAAATTCTTTTTCTAACCTTCGACGACAAAGATATATTGCATAAGATGTTCTTCATTTTATAAAATGCAGTTTTTGCCTGTCCTATTCTGTTTCTTTTTTCAGTAAAGCATCTTCCATCTAAAGTTATCCATGTGCCCAGATACTTACATTTCTGTACTTATCCCCACCCCCCCCCCCCACCCCCCTTTCCAACCAAACAATTGACTTTTATTACACATTTAGGAATCATTATTTTCTTTGACACCACCATTACTTCTGTTTTTCCACTATTCAAACTTAGGCCCATTCTTCCACTTTCGAATAATATATCAAATGGATCTAAAAAAAAAAAAAAAAAACATCCATAATGCCAAATGTAGGCTGAAATTTTACTTCACAAAATGTAGTACAGAATAGTAAACATTTAAAAACATTTCATGTTTTCCATCCTTCAGTCAGTCTGTGGTAACTAATACCTAGGAATGAAAGTATTCTTAGTTTTATAACAAGTAACTTAACTTGCAAATTGTCACTGACAGCTTAGTTAATCCATGAAAGCGGCATTAGCCTTCCACACACACACACAAAATCGTTCCATGTTGTCAGCATTAAGGCAGCTTCTCGTCTCACTGAAGGTATTACCAGCTGTATGAAACAGACGTTCACTATGTACGCTCGTGGGTGGTGCACAAAGATAACGCCTGACAGTATGAACCAAGGTGGGAAATTTTGATGTTTATTTTCCACTAGTCCAGAAACGGGTGTAAGGTAACCACTATTTGAATTCGGCCCGACGGCAACTATTCGGCCGAATACGAATAGTTATTAGGTCCACTATTCGGCCCCGAAGCGAATACGAAGCGAATATTCGGTACAGCCCTACTTTTAAGGCTGTTCAATCTTTAGAAAGACACTAGACACAAATCGAAAACTATAGTTACCGTGTCGAAAATCGAGCCATTCTCCATATTGCTAAGAATTTACCAACTAGCGCCCCCCCCCCCCCTCCCCCGATAAAGCGGAAGTTCGGGTGTAAATCTGACACATATATATATAGGCACATTTCTAAACATGGTTAAAAAAAGGCCCCTAAGCCCCCACCCCCCTCCCCCCTTTCTCCTAATTTTTACAAAATTATAAGGGAGAAGCCACCACATACCCCACCCCTCCCCATTTTTTTTTTCGCCCATTTCTTTCGGAGGGGACTTCAAGTATTTGAGGTCCGCCCCTCCTCATTTTCGCTTAGAAAATATGTGGCAGGCTACAGGGCGCCAAGACCCCAGACCTCCCTCAAATCTTAGCTTAGAAAATACATATAGCCTGGAGGGGTACAAATGTTTTCTTTGCGTCGGTGCACATGGTGCAACGTGTGTGTGACTGTGTATGTGTATGTGTTTATACATATCGATGTATATTTCACTCGACACCAAAAGTGGTAAAACTAAAAGAAAAAAAATCATGTGTAACGGAATGAAAAGGTGTGAGTTAATGCATTAGCTGGCTACGATTGAAGGAATTATGAAGCCACGTTCTTACTTTTGTTATAAAAAGATAGCTTGCTACTTTTGTTGACGAAGCTTCTTCTTCTTCTTCTTCTTCTTTCGTTCGCCTGAAATAAGTTGTCTATATCAGCAACTTTGTCTCTTGTATAAATTTCACTGTCGTTGTTAGTTGATTCAGTGGTCCTTAGAGTTTAACTTCCACTGTTGTTCTTTCTGGCCAAAAGGTTTGCCTTAATGTGTCAAATTCGGTGCAGTCCTGGAGTACATGCTCTGCTGTCTGGGGCACCGTTTCACAGGTGCACATGGCTGATACGCCTATCTTGAATGTTGTGTACATGCGGTTGAGTAAGCGGCTGTGCCCTGTTCTGAGGCGGAGGATAATGACTTGTTCTGATCTGTCCATAATAAAATAGTCGTCTTGTGCTGGGGCTGGTGGTTTCCTGACAGATTTAATGATTCTTTTCTTTTGGTGGTATGTGACTGGTACATCCAGCTGCACTTTTGTTGCACCTTCCACTGGCAGTTGATCAGCTTTCTCATTTCCAGGCACTCCCCAATGTGACGGTAACCACTGCATTACGACTCTTCGCTGAAGGCTGAGTTGTGTCAGCAGTGTTTGCAAGTCTGGTAGTTTCCTAGACTGGAGTGCTTCAAGTATGGATTTAGCATTACCACACACTGTGAGCCAAGATTGATATTTAGCAGTTTCTATCTTGATAGCCTGAGTTTCTGCATCATAGTTATGGCAGTACTTCCCGGCTGGTACGCTAGACTTATCCCTAGTACCATCTGGGAATGTACACTCCAGCACCACCATTTAACTGCACTTTGTGCGGACCCATCTGTATAGAATCTGACCCTTTGTTCTTGTGGGTGTTCTTCATCAATATAACCGAGGGTGGCCATTCTGAGCTGTACACTATCTTGCTCTTTTTTGTCAAATATTCCTTTCACATTTGTCTAGATTTGTATTGTTAGTCTGCAATTTTCTCTACATGGGGTTTGTTCTGGAATACTTTTAAGTGGGCAACCAATTTCAGGAAGGTCAGCAGTTTGTCTACATAAGAAAGTTTACATGTAACATTCTCTAACAGGCTCCATGCGTGTAACTGCCACATGTTCGCATCTCCGCCACAGAAGAACTACACATCCCGTAACCGAAGTCTTCAAAGTTCCCTTCGTATTATGTACACGATTTAACTAGAGTGTCGCTGCCATTTCATTTCTCAGATTTTCACTTTCTTCTAGTGAACGTTTACAACCAGTAGCAAACATCAACTAAAATATATGTTTTTAATACGACATACTTATTCATTTACTAGATTATTTACACAGAGGCATCTAGGTGCCGTTACAATTTGCAGGTTGGTAATCAACGAGACGTACTGTGACTTTGTAGGTTACAGCTGTGCTTACTCATGGGGTTCTATTTTTTTCCTTGCCTTGACTATGCATAATAATTAATCACCTTTCACTTTGTCTGCTTTAGCTTCAATTTTAAAAATGGTTGCACGTTTAAATTTAATAATAAATAATAATAAAATTAAATATAGCGAGAAGCTGAGTCAGTGAGTGAGGTCAGGATGAATATGCTAAAATAATAATATTATTAAATTATATGTACTGTTAACTGTGCTATCATCATCATCATCATCACTAATATTATATTGTGTGTATGTGGAGTTGTGTTGTTTGGCAACCACAAGAGAAGACTGTTTATTTATTTGAATTCATCATTCAGTGAGTTTCAGTTAGAAACTGGAAGATGGTTTTTTGATTGAGATTGACATCACTCTTGACCAGTGTGAACCTGGAAAGATTTTGGCTCTCCTTTTAACTTAGGCCGTTAGCTGGAGAGCATCCGATCGCTTAGTGGGAGTTGTCTCCCTTGGCTGCATTGCAAACATGGAGCGGACAAGTCACGAATCAAATGACATACTTACCTATCATCATACGGTTGTGTGTACGGTTGCGTAGTCATCATACGGTTGCATAGGGTTTGGGTTAGGGATAGGGTTAGCGGCGTTTGGGTTAGGGGTAGGGTTAGATGTGACAAATGTGACGTAGGAGTTCCATATACTGGCCCACAATCTGATGCTTGTGGGAGTGGTGTCACTGGAATTCTCCCAAATATGACGGCAATAGCGCGCGGCTGGTGCCCAATCGGTGGCGAATCGTCCGTTTGAGTAGCATCCACAGTCCGTCGATTGTTTGGGTGTGTATGTGACTGTGCACGATTATTCGGAACTCCTGTGTCACAATTGTCACATCTTACCCTAACCCTACCCCTAACCACGCAAATTTATCGGTCAGTGAGTCATACAGATCTGCAGGAGTCACATCCATGGCATCTAATATCACGTTTACATAAGGATATATTTACTTTTAAAAAAAACCCAGATTTCCCCGAAGCATCAACTAAACACCCAGATCTGGGGGACACACCCAAGCATTGGCAGCCCTGTTGTCGACCTCACTGTCTTTTTTTATTTGTGACTTTTCCGCTCCGTGTTTGCAATGCAGCCAAGGGAGAGAACTCCCACTAAGCGATCGGCGGCTTTCCAGCTAACGGCCTAAGTTGAAAGGAGAGCCAAGATTTTAATTGATGTGAATGTCCATGTGATCACTAGTAGTTGGGTACAGCACTAGAGATGGGTTGCTGCATTGAGCTTTCTATCGTCTCTGTTGCTGCACAAGGCACCTTGCTACTCCCTGCACCTTGATGAAGTTTACATCGTTTATATTTATATATTATATAGATCTTGGGCTGCAGCTTTTCTTGTGTTTGTGTTGATGTTGAAGGATTTTAATGAGCCCTTGGAGTTCGCGAAAGAAAAATCCCCAAAAATGTGGCTATCCTCCAAATAACGGTCATAAATTATCGAGGCGGAAAATTTACCCTAACAGGGCCTCAGTCATGCGCAATTGCGCACATCCGTCGTCTTAAAATGCCAGCTTCCGGTGACTTCCACCACCGCCGAATCACGAACTTCCGACAACTTCCGCCACCGCCGAGAGTGTCCCCCAAGCCTCTCACGCGGTGTGGATTGGTGCTAAATTAGATGGCTAGGACTCATGAGCAGCAGCTACCGCATCTCCTGCAGCTTCCTTCATTTTATTTGCTCGCGAGTCCTAGCCATCTAGTTTAGCCCCAATCCATGCCGCGTGAGCGGTGTGGGGGACACTCTCGGCGGTGGCAGAAGTTTGAAATTCGGCAATGGCGTTATAGTCCCTCAAAGTGCCCAGTTGACACGTGACTGAGGCCATGTTAGGGTATATTTTCTGCCTCGATGATTTACGACCGTTATTTGGAGGATAGACAAATTTTTTTATGCAAGTCACTAATGAATTTGAAAAACCTTTATTTGTCTAAGTAATATAAATATCTTCTTCTTCGTGTTCACCAGCTGTAAACTCTTGTGGCGTAAAAGTAAAGTTCTGGTTGTTCATCCACTTTTGGACTGCAGTCCTGTCCTGTTCACAGATGAAAGTGATTATATAGTTCACACAGATGGGTCAGTAATTAGGGTCAAGCAAAGTGCATGGACCTTCACAGTAAGCTCAAGGGGGATAACCATCAAAGAGATTAATGGTGCCTTTGCTGTTACAACTAGTAGCCTTACAATGGAAACTGGCTGTAACAAGGGCTTTAGCATGGCTTGATACTCAAAAGTTCACACATATACATTCTTAGTGACTCAATGAATATGCTTTAAAAAATTCAAGCTGGATTTATCAGGCAAAATGGATTGAAACACTAAGCACTTCACGAATATCTGCCCTAACCTTCATCTTTGTGCCAGGTCATGCAGGTGTTCAAGGGAACGAGTGTGCAGACTATCTTGCTGACACTGCAGTTGCTATGGCTGGCCCAGTACTGGACAGAAGTGATGTTATCAATGCCATGCACTTACCGTACCAAGGAGCACGCCAAAGGACATAATTCGGTATCCCTGTCTAGACTGATGGACATGGGGGTGCAGCCTGGAGCTGCAAGAAATGAACATTTCACTGAGAGGACAAGACGTTTCATTAACCAACAAAGAACAGGTGTCAGCAGTTGTTTTACACTTTTGGAGCTTTTGAGGAGGAGATAGGAGCATCTATGGATCTGTCTGGAGTGCTGTGATGATAATCCTTTCTAATCACTAATCCTGTTCCAGAACCTGAGTGTTGCGTATGCACTCGTTTTACAGATCTGATTTATTTGTATGCAGATTGTTGGTTCCTTGCCTCAGGCAGACACACTCAGACTAGTCGACTCTTATGACATGCTTTTTGATAGGCAGGGTATTTTCTTCTTATAATAGGGCCCGAAACCCACAAGGGGAGCATATTTATAATGCATATGTGTGTGTGTGTGTGTGTATATATATATATATATATATATATATATATATATATATGAAGGGAGTAATCAATAAACCTGAACAGGGTGAAACATTAAATGGAAGCCTTTCCCAGGCCAGTTAAAAAAAACACCTAGTGGGTGACTTATGCAGGACTGTGACCTCTATCACTAAGGCCTGTGGGACAGCTTAGCAAAAAAGCTATTAAGCTCAAGGAAAACCCCTCTAAATGCTATTTTTAGGTAACAAACATATTCATATCCCAAACACCCAGACATTTGTGCAGGCGTAAAACACTTTAAATACTTGGAATGCATCTTCACAGAATTGGCAGAGAGATTGAAACACGAATCCAACAGGCCAACAATTTACGTCACAAATCAAATGACCCCAATTTTGAAACACCCGGTTATCCCAACAGAGATAAGAAGACAAGTTATAAATGCAATCTTGGTACCAATTTTATGTTATCAGTGTCAGACTTGTACATTGTAGCTTTGATCTTCGTGTCTTTATTGACTCTGAGATAGATTTCTGCCCAGATGTATGAATCTGTCAGTTACATGTAGTTTGGAACTATTAACTATAATTTTGGAATAAGTGTTTTTCTAAGGCAGTGGTTGATACAAAACTAGAGTTCTTACTGTATGGATAGCTGCCCCAAAAGTAGGACAGGCTGCAGAGATTGTATTGATATTAAAGTGAAACTGTGATTAACTGTCACCAACTAGACAAGGGCTGTGATGGATAACCGAATAGATAGATAAAAGAAATCTCTTAATACCTATATACAGTAATCTAGTTTTACTGTGGAGGCTGAGTTGTCTCCGGGCATGACATCCGCCTCGAGTGCTGGAGGTCCCGGGTTCAAATCCTGAAGACTGAGATTTTTTTATGTTGACTTCTAGTAATTTCCCCTGGTCTCTGGGTAGTAAGACCGGACAACCATGGGTGTTGTTGCACAGGTAAAAAATACCTTGACAGTTGAAAATCGAAAATTGTTGCCTAACGGCGCTGCCTAGAAAAAAATTGGAGTTTAAAATCTACCGAAAGTATTTCAGGATCTTCGCCGGTGCAATGGAGTTCGTGCACTGCGCTGAAATTCTTCAGACTTAGGTTTGAATTAGAAGTAGAACGGAGCAGTAATGGGTGATACCCATGTACCATGATGTTGGTCCGTTGAATAAATAAAAATAAACATTCACAGTTGGCTTCGGACGAAAATGAAATATAATCCTTTAAAAGGGTATTATATGTACATATTATATTGAATTTCCAAAATGATTAAAATAAACTAATATAAGAGCAGTAATGTGTGTATATATGAATATACATATACTAATTGCAAGAATACAAGCAGCACCATGCGCCTTGCGTTGGTTTAGACAGTGGTATTAGGGGACCGACCGTCCAGAAGCAATGGCAAACTAGTGGACGTAAATTTGCCTAGAGAAACCACACAACAGCCAGGGGCTGCTGGGGTCGGTTCTGCAACGTCCTGTAAAGGATACGCAACTAACCTAATACAAGCAGCATTATGAAAACATTTGAAATCGTCTCTTAGCATCAACAGAGCATAAGATGTAATGTTTACAAATGTTTTATTTCGATCCCTGTTCAAAATGAGGGAAATATTTTAAATGGGCTGTAGTGTTTTGGCAACAAGGATAAGTTAGTGGGTCTGTTAGGTGAGATACATGAAGCCAGAGGCAGACCAAAAAATATATGGAGAAGAAAAGGAGAGAAGAAGTAGAAATGTTAGGAGGACATGGGGTGACCTGCACATGATGGTGTAGGAAAGAAAACTTGACACAAGTTTGCTGAGAGCCTGTACTCTATTGGAAGAAAAATGGCAAATGAAAACGATATGGAACCAGTTTAATTTTTAGTTATTAAATTTTTTGTTTTTAAAGCTGATATAGCTGAAATAGACACCTGAAAGTACCTCATTTATGCTGCTACCTTTATTTTAAATGTTTTTTCTGATGACTTAAATATGCTATTACAGTAGAGGAGATACAGACTATGAACAGATGGAAGGATAGTTCAAATGAACATGTAATTAAATTATGCCAGAGTTTGTACATAAACAGTCAATGCGCTGTTAGAACAAATAGAGGAATGTCAGAAAAGTTCTACATTGGTCAAACATAGACACTGTCTTCAGAAGACAGAAGGAAAATAGTCACTACAGAAATGAAATGTTTACGTACTATGCTAGGTGTGACAAGGAAATATCGACTTAGGAATATTAATATCAGGTAGAGAGTCGACACAGAACCAGTACAAAACTTTAAAGATAAACAACAAATAAAATGGTATGGCCATGTTACAAGAGTGGCATTGGACAGGGCACCACAGAGAGCAATTTTATACAGATACAACGCTAACAGAAGCAGAAGTTGACTGTGCAGAAGATGGACCACAGAAATATCAGAGACAGTGAAAAGTACTTTATATGAAGCAAACAGAAGAGCCCGTTTTAGAGATCGCTTAACTTAACCAGCATATGCACAGGCTTCGTCTAAGTAGTTCACCCGTGTGTCCTTGTGGGCTATGTGTGCAGACTACAGAACATGTCCTGCAAGACTGTCCCTTGTTCATCCCATTGAGAAGAGAATACTGGCCCAGAGAGTCACCACTGCACACAAAGTTGTATGGGACTGAAAAGGAACTCATAAAAACAGTCAAGTTTATCACAAGAACCTGTCTGTCAGTGTAAATCAGAAAGCAAACACAAGAAGAAGAAGACGAGATCGCTTCTGGCTCTGACAGACGAAGCATTCCAGAAGTAGAGAAAAGAAGAAGAAAAGGATAGTTACATAATAATGACAATCTTTCCTCCTCCTAGGTCATATGAAGTAATAGGCAACCTCTAAGACATGTTAAAACTCCCACCATATAGAATCTGTTTTTAAAAAAATGACCATTATAATTGTCTATTGTACCTTTTGCTCTTAAACTAATACAACCTGTGCTGACCTTTGCTAATTGGGGTCATTTTTTTGTTGGAATTGTTATTATGCTGTGTTGAGAGGTGCTGATTCATAAAATTTTATGAGGATTTCTCAGATCTCATTAACAGTAATGTTAAAAAAAAATATTTAAGTAGTAAATGCTGAGTTAAAATGGTGTCTGCTTGTTATTGTCTGTATTGTATGGCATTGGACAGTTATGTCTATCCTTGTCTTCTGTCTTGTGTACTGCAAAACAATTCTGATACAAATGTTTCTCCATGCCATGACGCTAAACTACCATTTTCTTTCTTTGCGCTACCCTCCAACTTTTCTCTTGTTAAGATGTACTGCAGTTGTCTCATTTTTGTAATTTGCAGAAAGAATGTGGTTTTTTTTTTTTTTTCTGATGTAGGTCACCAGTTTTTATTTTTTATTTGCAATAATTAGTTGTGTGTTGTATTGATCATCATGTATGGCCTCAGCCTTCTCTCTCATGTACAGCTAAACTTTTATAATATAGATTCCTGGAACCCATTTTGGTGGGAAAGAATAGATACCCGCCCCACCAACAAGCATGTCATTAATGATGAACTGCATTTCTAATGTCGGACTGTTTGTGTTAGCACTTCGGATGGCTACCATATGCTTTAATGCGTGTGTATGCTAGATATGCTGAGACAGCAGTCTGTCAATCTTTCCACAAGGGACTGTGATAGACATTCTGTGTGTTTTTCGTTGGCACAGGAGCGGAGCAAAGATGGGGGTGACCCGTTTGCTATGAAGCTGAAACTAAAACTACCAGACCACCATGTCATACAAGGTGACTAGGTAGGATGTTTCCTTCAAAGTCGGAGTGCATCAGCCTGAGAGGCCAGGAACCAACAGTCTGCATACAAATGAGCCAGATCTGTAAAAGGGATGTACTCACAAAATTTAAGCACTTGAACAAGACAAAATCCAGAAGTGGATGAACAACCAGAATTTTCTCTCTGAGTTAAAAGCCAGTGAAAGCTAAGAAGATGCCAATCTAAAATCTTGTCTCTTGGTAAAACCCTCTACACCCACCCCGCACCCCACCAGCAGCTTTTTCACAATGTGACTTTCCTTTTGTTACTGAATAATCCAGGTAGCCCTTCTCTTGACACTGTCCAAAAATATGGGTTGTCTTCTATGCCAGTAACCAGTCCTCTTTATGGATTACATTTTCTTTTCAGGTCATCTTCTTTGCCGGTAACCAGTCCTCTTTATGGATTACATTTTCTTTTCAGGTCATCTTCTATGCCGGTAACCAGTCCTCTTTATGGATTACATTTTCTTTTCAGGTCATCTTCTGCCAGTAACCAGTCCTCTTTATGGATTACATTTTCTTTTCAGGTCATCTTCTTTGCCGGTAACCAGTCCTCTTTATGGATTACATTTTCTTTTCAGGTCATCTTCTATGCCGGTAACCAGTCCTCTTTATGGATTACATTTTCTTTTCAGGTCATCTTCTATGCCGGTAACCAGTCCTCTTTATGGATTACATTTTCTTTTCAGGTTATCTTCTATGCCGGTAACCAGTCCTCTTTATGGATTACATTTTCTTTTCAGGTCATCTTCTTTGCCGGTAACCAGTCCTCTTTATGGATTACATTTTCTTTTCAGGTCATCTTCTATGCCGGTAACCAGTCCTCTTTATGGATTACATTTTCATTTTCAGGTCATCTTCTGCCGGTAACCAGTCCTCTTTATGAATTACATTTTCTTTTCAGGTCATCTTCATTATGCATTTTATCTGTCTGCGATGTTCTTAATATTAATCTATAAAACTACATCTCTGCAGAATCTATTATAACTGAAGTGTTTTACCTTCCATGAGTTTAACTTGAGTAAGTATTTGTCTTCTTCAGCAGTCTGCATTTACTGTGCATCCATTCCTGCATGGGTCACAAACATGATAGTATTTTGAGGTCTTTAAGAGTGCTTCATAAGTTATCTTGTTGATCCAGTTTCTTCTTTCTATCTGGAGTCTTATAAAACATGGGTAGCTTTGGTACACCACATTTGTATGGTGTGTTCGGAGTTTACAATGGCACATTTTCAATCTGAAAATAGCAGTTTCTTTATTTCTGCCAAGCCTGTCTGCTCTTCTATCATGAAGTCATGATTCCATTTTCCCTCCCATAGCTTAGTTAATTTCCTCTTTTTGACAATAGCTCTGTTGCTTTCAACAGTGTTCCTTAACTTTTTTACACCCACAGGCCACGTAATGTTAAAAGGGGGGGGGGGGGGGGGGGGGGGGGTTGTTGTTTTACAGCCCATTTGACATGATAGCTAATCAAACACAGAAATAAAAAATGTAGATAGCACTTTTGAGTGTGTGTTAAATCTGATGACACAGTTTTTACAATTTTCAGCTAATGTGACATCTCCTGTTTGAAGTTTAGATAATCTGTATACCTGGCTGGAGTGTTATTCCTAATAGACTAAGCACTGCAATAACATCCTTTTAATTTCTCTCTCTGGTTTTTTATTACTGACATAGCTGAGGAAGTCTTTTCACACACACAGGAAGAAGTAAATAAATAAACAACAATCTGATAGCTCTCTAACTCAAAAATGGATATTGTTTTTCAAATGATATCAAAAACTCAAAACAGTGATTGCATTTTGTGTCTGGATATAAGAAACAGCATTATTTTTCATAATGATCAGGTGCGCATGATCTTAGGGATTTTTAATCCTTCTTCTTCGCGTTCACCAGCTGAAAACTCTGGCAGAAATTCTGGTTGTTCATTCCATCCACTTTTAGACTGCAGCCCTGTTCGAGAACGTGAATGTTGCTTGTGCATCCGTTTTACAGATCTGACTCATTTGTATGCAGACTGCTGGTTCCTTTCCTCTCAGGCAGATGCACTCTGAATTGGAATGATGCTCCCAATTAGTCGACTCTTACGACATGCTTTTGGGTAGGCAGAGGGCCTATTCTTTTTTTTCCCCCTATAATAGGGCCTGGAACCCACACAGGGAGATTTTTAATCGAAGGGTTGTCTTTGCAAGGATCATCATTTTGAGCCAATAGTTATGTTATTTTTCTTGTAAATGCCCTTAACTCTTTGAGTCCTAAGGAACGCATCAAATGTTCATAGATTCCTGCCTAGAAGCCCAATGAACGCATGATGCGCTGGTTTTACTTCTATCTTAACTACCACTTGGGCCTGTAATGCTTAACTCTCTGGGACTCAAAGAGTTAAATGCTGACTTATTATGCTGAATACCACTTTCTGGGTAAAATCCGCGGAAAAAAATAATTCTTCTAAAAGTGGACTTTTTTGGTGGACCACAAGTTGAAGAACACTGCTTTAAACAGTCACTTCCCACCTTCCATTTATTACATGTATTCAATTGATCACTTGATAATAGTTTACTACCATCCTATATTTTCACAATTGGTAGTTGTATTTAGTGTAAAGAATATAAAATCAATTATCTTATACCTTGTTCAGATGTTGCGATAGATTGATTTCTCACTTACATGCTTTTTTTTTCTGCTGTGATTCTTATCCTACGTGTTTGTTTTATTCTGCTGTTGATGGTGTAGGTGTTTTTGTAACCCAGTTTTACAGTAGGAAAACAGTTTTTCTTAGTCTCATTATGAATTTAATTAAGTCTTGATTAATATTTTCTCGAGGTCGGACTTCCCATATTTTTTAGGCTTATTTGGTTTGATCTTATTCAATGCATATCTTATTAACTGTTTGAAAAAATGTGTGGTGAGATAATTGTCAGGTGAGATACAAGTACACTCTTTTCAGGCTAATGATGTATCGGGCATGTTTGGCTAGACTCAAATTGTTTGTAGACCAGTTGGCACTAGATGGGTGATGTGCTCAGCATCATGCTAGCCGACTTTACTTCCCTGGACTTAACCTGGTGTTCATTTTAGGTGGCATTGACCTAGGAGCAAAGGTCATTTTTTGAAAAACTTCCAACTTGATGATCGGATCAGACCCGAGACCTTTGGGCCCGAGGCAAAGAATAGCAACACCGTGACCTACCATGTATGACCCAGAGGTGACCAAGGAGGGTTGGTGTTGAACTGGCTACCCCATCTTGTAGAAAACTCACTAACTATCAAATCTAGCCAACCATAAACACGTCTGCACAGAAAAAAAAAAGTTGAGGTAAAGATGCTGGTACTGGATAAAACAGGCTAAAAAGACCTGCTCTTCTGTGCTACTGGATCTTGAAATGTGAATGATATAAATAAATAAAATAATAAATGAGCCAGCGAGAACGCTAATATGTGGTAACGACGTAATTCTCTTCTTTCCTTCTGCAGAACTATTGCCATGGCAAGTATAGCAAAAACATATGAAGACAGTCATATCACAAAGTCTGCAGCAGATCCCAGGCAGTACCGGGGCCTTGAACTCAAAAATGGGTTGAAGGTTCTTCTGATCAGTGACCCTGAGACTGACAAATCATCTGCAGCCATGGATGTACATATAGGTAAGGTTGTTTTTTTTTTTACTTCTCCGTGTATGTACTGACGTGTGGAAGAACTGCTGTTTCTTGAAGCAAATACACAAGAAGTGCTGTAGACTCTGGAAGTTTTGTTTATAAAGACTTCTGATTAGGATTATTTAGAAAAGTTGATTGTAATGATTAATATAGAGTTGGTAAGATGACATTGCATCCAGTCTCCTTTGGAATTCTAGTACAGGGTATCCATGGGTCAAGGAAAAGTAGAGTTAATTCTCTAAACAGTTTTTGGCTATCCTCCGAATAACAGTCCCAAATTATCAAGGCCGAAAATATTCAGGCGACTACCGTCACCGCCGAGAGGCTACGCGGCGTGGAGCAGGGCTAAACTAGATAGCTTGGACTCACGAGCAAATAAAATGAAGGAAGCTGCTGGAGATGCGGTAGCTGCTGCTCGTGAATCCCAGCCATCTAATTTAGCCCCTCTCCACGCTGTGCGCAGTGGCGGTAGTCGCCAGAAGTCCGCAATTTAAGTTGCCGGAAGTCCGCATTTAACATGTGACTTAGGCCCTGTTAGGGTATATTTTCGGCCTTGATAATGTGGGACCGTTATTCAGTGGATAGCCCAATTTTTGATTATTTTACCACATAGATTCATAAGCTCAGAATTCATCTTTGATTCTAAAACATTGTTTCATGGTTTCAGTTTAAGCAGTCAAGAAACTATAAGCAGTCATATTTGTTGTCTGAAATATTGCGTATGTGTCTGGAGTGTGCAGTATGTTGTGAAGACAGGCTTCTTTTCCTGCTTGTACTGAAGCTCTAGTGGAAAATAATAAGAGTCCTGTGACTTGTGTCATCTTGCCACATAAATATTTATTATCTCAGCCATCTGTGCTTTGTGAATCATCTGTAAAATTCATTATTGAAAAAAAAAATATCAACCCAGATGAAATGTAGAACTAGTGAGCTTCCCAATAAAACTATCACAAATGACAAAATAAACACTGCAGTTAGAAAGCTTTCATAAGCATACAAAAAGGTAGTGAAAAGGTGACTGCATAAAGGTTACATAAAATAGCTTTTTGTATGAAATCCACTGGCTGTTGAAATATCTGTGCATCAGAAGCACAATGGTTGCTGGCCTGTGGCCTCACTCAATCGGAAATAAACGGTGGGCAGAAATGTTGCTCTGTTGATTTGGTGGGGGGGAGGTGGGGGGGGGGGGGTCTAATCACTTTCAGCCATGCTAAAGACAGTTTCGGTTATAATTATGATAAGGCCAAGTTCAGTGGCTTAACTGGCTTGTTGTGCCAGTAGTTGTGGCTTATTGTCCATAAATGTGCGATGGCATTTCTAAACATGCCTGAGTCCTCTCTGTTGGTCCTGTAGTCCTCTCTGTTAGTCCTGTAGTCTGTTAGTCCTGTAGTCCTCTCTGTTAGTCCTGTAGTCCTCTCTTTTAGTCCTGTAGTCCTCTCTTTTGGTCCTGTAGTCCTCACTGTTGGTCCTTTAGTCCTCTCTTTTAGTCCTGTAGTCCTCTCTTTTAGTCCTGTAGTCCTCTCTTTTAGTCCTGTAGTCCTCTGTTGGTCCCTTCCTTTATATTTGTCCTGTAGTCCTCTCTTTTAGTCTTGTAGTCCTCTCTGTTGGTCCTGTAGTCCTCTCTTTTAGTCATGTAGTCCTCTCTTTTAGTCCTGTAGTCCTCTCTGTTGGTCCTGTACTCCTCTCTGTTGGTCCTGTAGTCCTCTCTGTTGGTCCTGAAGTCATCTCTGTTGGTCCTGTAGTCCTCTCTGTTGGTCCTGTAGTCCTTTCTGTAGGTCCTGTAGTCCTTTACGTTGGTCTTGTGGTCCTCTCTGTTGGTCCTTTAGTCCTCTCTGTTGGCCCTGTAGTCCTCTCTGTTGGCCCTGTAGTCCTCTCTGTTGGCCCCTTCCTTTATGTTTGTGCTGTAGTCCTCTCTTTTAGTCCTGTAGTCCTCTCTATTGGTCCTGTAGTCCCCTCTGTTGGTCCTGTAGTCCTCTCTGTTGATCCTGTAGTCCTGTAGTCCTCTCTGTTGGTCGCATCCTTTATGTTTGTCCTGTAGTCCTCTCTGTTGGTCCTGTAGTCCTCTCTGTTGGTCCTGTAGTCCTCTCTGTTGGTCCTGTAGTCCTCTATGTTGATCCTGTAGTCCCCTCTGTTGGTCCTGTAGTCCCCTCTGTTGATCCTGTAGTCCCCTCTGTTGGTCCTGTAGTCCTCTATGTTGATCCTGTAGTCCTCTCTGTTGGTTGCTTCCTTTATGTTTGTCCTGTAGTCCTCTCTTTTAGTCCTGTAGTCCTCTCTGTTGGTCCTTTGGTCTTCTCTTTTATTCCTTTATGTTGGTCCTGTAGTCCTCTCTGTTGGTCCTGTAATCCTCTCTGTTGGTCCTGTAATCCTCTCTGTTGGTCCTGTAGTCTTCTCTTTTAGTCCTTTATGTTGGTCCTGTAATCCTCTCTGTTGGTCCTGTAGTCTTCTCTTTTAGTCCTTTCTGTTGGTCCTGTAATCCTCTCTGTTGGTCCTGTAGTCCTCATTGTTGGTCCTGCAGTCCTGGTGGGGGTTCCATTGTGTGTGTCCATCTTCCTGGTTGTGCCTCCTGTGTCTTGGGTATGACATTTTTTTAATGATTGGGGTTGTTCTCCTATGTGGTTGATATTCCGCCTGAGGTATTGTGTTCTGTCGCCTGTCCCTGAGGTCTCTGTCCTTGTTTGATTTTCCTTATCTTGATATTCATAATATGCATATTATTATATGAACATAACATGTTTTGTTGATAAAATACAACTGCTGTGTGAAAGTTGGGTGTTTGGAAGGGCCGAATGTAAGACATGCCTGCGTGCCCAATTTGTGACCCCTTGAAAATAAAGTTTGTTAATTCTTTCGTTTGTCCTTCTTCTCCTGTAATGGAGTCCTGATGTGGCTTCGTCCTGTCGAGGCTTCATGTGTTCCTCTGAGCGCTGCAGGCAAGTGCCAAGGACAAGGACAGGAATGACACAGAGAGGTTTTGATCAGGGGAGGCAAAGTGAACAAATTACTGGATAAAACTGTTGGACATTAACATTTATTTTTTGCTAACTGGCAGAATGTGTATAATAAAACTAATGGTTTATCAACTTGTCTTTCTAGGTCATCTCAAGGACCCCAGAGATTTGCCAGGGTTGGCCCATTTCTGTGAACATATGCTGTTTTTAGGAACTGAGAAGGTATCATTTGCTGCAGCTTTTTGTCAGAGCACTGTGTATTATAAATGATCCACCATGTTAAAATATCCTCATCAATACCTTGTGGGATGCAATTTTTAGTTAATTGAATCCCCACCCTGGCTTTTGCTGGGGGCCCTAAATATGGCTAATGGCTGAATGGGGTTTCTGGGACCTCTCCATGAGTGATCCTCATCAACATAGTCACACTTTGTGTCACCGGGTGTTTATCGTTTGTATGATGTCCTGGTGAGGTACAACTTACATACATACATCATACAAAATGATTGTAAACAAGACTCTTTTCATTTGTCTCCTTGGTGTGATTGTAGAGGTTTATGAGTGCATTCAAATTATTGTGTTTTTTTTTCCATTTTTTTTGTCTTGTTGTGCCATTATATGTCACAAAAGGCTCACAGTGTTTCACCATTCTGTTCTATCCTTGGCAGTCACTTTGATATCATGGTTGAAATCCAGTCCAGCACCTTTGGCTTCTCTCGTTAATATTCGTCTTAGGGTTTCTCATTTTGGCCCTCAATCCCTCCATTTCCCATTCCAGTGCCTGTTGGGTGATTCTTTGTTCATATTTTCCCAGAATATATCCAGTATAGCATCAGCATCATTGTCCTATAAATGTTGATACTACAGTCTCTCTTATTTTGTCAGTCCTTGAATTTATCCCATTTTATGTTCATGATTTTCCTCATGCATTTTTTAACGTAAGCGTGACAGTGCCAAATTTAAAGATGAATTTCTTCTTCTACATTCCAGCCTTAAAATGGCTTTTGGCATGTTGTGTTGTGGTTTACTGCTAGGCTGCAGTATCTGCACCATGTGACATAACGCAGCAAAGCCCTAATTAGTTGCCTTTTTATGACATCCTTGCTAAGGAGGCAGTGGGTCTAACACCCCCCCTCCCCCTTCCCCAGTTGAGTCCAGGAACAGCCTTGTGTAAAGCCATTGGGTGTTATGTTACGATAAATGATTAATGCAAACAAGACTATGTTCTCATTTATTTTCTGTCATGGCATGGAGCGGTATCACCACATGACCTTGTACATGCTGTTGAAGATCACAAGTTGTGGAGAGGCATGGTCGCCTATGCAAAGCACTTGATGGTGATTATATGACAAGAGTTTTGATGAAATTATATCTGAAACAAAACAGAAGGAGTTTAGTAATGCTTGTGCGTGCATGTGCGCAACATCTCCACAATGGAGGTTGGTTGCTGTGTATCGACTACTAAGTGAGGAAATTTTGTGTGGTGTGACCCCAGTCTCTTCCACTGTGTGACTCTTGTACTGCTGTTTAAAAGCTAGGAAAACAGTCTCTTTTTTCCAGACAACCCACCCTAGCAATTAAACCCGGATACACACTGAGGATGCGTTGTGAAATGAATTTACTAACCTCTAAACCACATAGTCATGGTCATTGAAATGTCAAGGAGGAGGTGTGTGTGGTGAAGTGGTCAAGCCATTTGCTTCACGCTCTGATGGTTGTGGGTTTAGTTTAGGACTGCTTTTAGGTTCACAAATGCAATTTTGTTTGGGTGAATACACCAGGATCATCACTTGAGGTACAGGAGCTTGTGCTTTGTGTAAGCCACTCTGTAGACAGAGACAGAGCCATTTTGGATCAAATCTGATGCAGTGCAGTTGATACTTTACCTGTTAAAACTTTGAAAGTTAACCTGAAAGTGGGCTGTTTGATGACTATATCCTATATTGATTTTCTAACGAGTAACTTAAGAGGAACTATAATTTTAAGATGTAACAACCATTGTCGGCTCTGTGGCTAAGTCCATGTGAACGCTTCGTAATGCTGGGGTACCGGGTTCGATCCCAGCTGCGGGCCATACGGTTTAGACTAGCGACTACAGTTTCGGAAATTTGCGATCTTTTCGGCAATTTCCGTTACCCGGAAACCGTTCGAAACTTGTTCGGGAAATCTCGGCTGGTTTCCGGATGGGTCCAAATCTCTCACGAAACTTCGCGATTGGTGTGAATTTGGACCAGCTATAAATAGCTGAAAACTGCGGGAACGAATCCGATTACAAATACAAGTTTACGACAGCCGCAATTGCTCTGTTTTTCTGTAACATCAGTTTGATTGAAAATTCGGTAAGTATTCAAGGTTGGTTTTAGGCTTTAGCTGTTACTAGTACGGGTAATGCTAGTTATAATTGAATTCTCCGTCCAATTTTACATAAGTATGTAAAATTTCGTTCTTATCAGTGGCTTTTTAGATATACAGTGACATTTTTCAGGCAATCGCTATTATGTGGCTGTGTCTGAAAAAAATTGTCTGCCATCTTGTCTGGGAACATTTTTCATCTAGTGACTAGGCGTCCGATAATTAAATAATACTTACTGTTTTCTGATATTTAGATAATTTTATATACTAGTGTTTCAAACTACAAATCATTTAAGTAATTTGCTGTAGATATTATGAAGATATTTTGAGGAAACGACTTTTAAATAGGATTGTTATTATGACAGCCATGTGGTCTTCAGGTTTAATAATTATCTTGATTATTTTATATTCACAGTGGGTTTAAAAAGCTATAGTCCTTATAATTGATTAAATACTTGAACTGTCTAACCATTTGTACTTTTGTATAGAAAATCTTGTACTCATAAATACATTTTTAAACATACTACACGTTTTTAATTAAAGTAGTCTATGTGAAGTGAATGAAAAAAATGACGGAGACAGCCATTGGCACTAGAACGTTAACTGCCGTTACCATAACAACACAATAGTATAGCCTGCTTTAAATCTGGACTTTCCCCTTTACTTTCAGTACACATTTATTTATATTTATAATTACAATTATAGTTTATATAGGAGAATGGTTTAAAGTTTGAAATTAGACAGTGATAGCTCCTTCTGACCATGGAAAAGAAAACAACATCTGACTTTAAAGCATATCTTTCAACCTTTGAAGCTCAGTATCCTTTTAAAAGAGGCTACATAGCTCATCTAATCCTGAATGAGAAGCTGTCCACTGCAGATATATGCAAAAGAATTAAGACTATTGTTCAGGCAGCAGAACCAGATAGACGGGTACACGAGCTAGCATTAACATCTTCTGTAAACAAGGTTAAGAGAAATGCTGTAAAAGCAGTCAATCATAGCCAGCAGTGGACAAACTTATTAGAATTGAACCAGAAGCCATTTGCAATACCATTTAAGGCTCAAGAATCACATTCGTCAGCTGCCCAAACACCTGCACCGCTCATACAACCTGATCTTGCAGCTGCACCGCTCATACAGCCTGATCTTGCAGCAGCACCGCTCTTACAACCTGATCTTGCAGCTGCACCACTCATACAACCTGATCTTGCAGCTGCACCGCTCATACAACCTGATCTTGCAGCTGCACCACTCATACAACCTGATCTTGCAGCTGCACCGCTCATACAACCTGATCTTGCGTTTTCACAAAACACTTCTGAAACCACAGTGGTTGTGGAGTTGACCTCCGACTCTGTTAATAATCATCATGAATCTTTTTCAATTTGTTCCCATTCACCGTCACCAAAGCGTTTAAGAAGGGACTGTGACAACTGTGTCAAAAAACAGCGGACAATATTGAACCTGCAAAAGGAGAACAAATGCTTACGTCTCAAGATCAGAACACTTGAACAGCATCACAGGCAGGAAAAAAAACAGATGTCTTTTAAATTACTGAATCAGAAGATACGACGGCAGTCGTGGAGATCAAAATATAACAGGTTAAAGAGACAGATGAAAATCACTGAGAAAGTAAATGCTTCGACACTCAGGACAAAGGAAAAGTTATTTGAGGAGGAACTCAAAAAATTGACTTGTAGTGTTGAATACCTGCGCACAGAGCTTGAAGAAACAGATAAGGAGAATGCTTGTCTGAGAACTGAATTATATGAAACCAAAAATAAATTTATCTGTAAAATAAAGAAAATGAAAACAAAGCTGAGTAAGGAAAGAGAAAGAAGTTTACTTTGGGAAAACCGAGCAGCCATGCTTGAAGAATCTGCTGAAGAATCTGCGGAAAATTCCGACATAATAACAAAAGAAGCTGGAAAATATGACTACAGACTTAGACTTTGTATATATGAGTGTTTAATGCGTAATGTGAGTGTTGTTAACATTTCTCGTTTATTAACTTCCATTTCAGGAATTGTTTTTCAAAAAAGTTTGTTAAATGTACCTTGCGTGTCTACCATATCACAAATGGCATATGAGCTTGGTGTGCTGGCCAGTATTCAAGTGGGTCAGATGTTGCATGAGTGCCAAGCTGGCACACTGGGATGGGATTCCACAACAAAACAAGGAACCCATATCAATGAGGTTCATGTGTCTGTGACAACATCGCGTGGTAGACACTCTCTAACACTTAATATTGGTAATATTTCAGGATCAGCAACAAATCATGTGTATGAGCATGTCATTCAGGTTCTGTCTGATGTTTTTGAAGTGTACTGTGATGCGTTCAAGATTCCTGTCTCTGATTTCAAGGAGCTAGTTAAAAGCAAGTTGAACAGTACTATGACGGACAGAGCTGCTGTCAACCGATGTGTGACCGAAAAGCTTCAGGAAGAGATTGGAGATTTGGTCGACCTGAAGTGTATGGTTCACCCTGTGGATGGCCTTGCCAGATCTGCCCGTGAGGCTTTGCACAATCTTGAACAGCATCATAGTGCAGATCAAGACAGTCAGAACAGAGCATTGGGATACCGTGCTGCAGTACTGATACACCAAATTTCCAAACTTAGATATAAGGATGGGTCTGGTGATCCAGGTGCATTCATGGCCTTTTTGCAAAACAAAAATATTAATACCAGCATCTTCAAGCGGTATGTTGGGAACCGTCTAAACATCATGTTCCATATGGCAGCTGTTGTTTACCTGCAGCGGGAGATATTGAAAGAGTTTGTTGAACACAGACAAGCAAAAGTGCTGTGTGTGAAAATTCGTGAAAACTTGACAGATGAGACGGTCCTGCTTCATTTGCAGGTGCTGGGATTGTATTCACGTTTTGTAACAGGGCCATGGATGCACCTGTTTTATACAGACAACAAGGAAAAGGGACATTTAGAGACAGCGCCTTTGGTAAAGGAATGCATAGAAAGCCTCAAGAAAGTAGAATCCACACCGGAACACCTAATACAAGCTGAACTTGATGCATTTGGTGGGGTTATGGAGAAGTCTGAATTAAATCAAACTAGGTTTCCTCTTGAAGATTTTAAGAAAGTGTCAAAAACATTAGCAGAAGCTTTTATTAAAACCCTCAGTCGTCAGTTTAAAGACTACTTAGATGGACCATTGTCTAAGCCATCCGCTGAGTTAATTGCAAAGACATCTTCTGCCTCACTTCATAACATGCATGCAGAAAGATCTCTTGCAATTGTGGATGCAGCTTTGCGAAGAGCTCCCAGTGCTAAGCTAGGATTCATTGATGCAAAGGTTAAATCTATTCAAAACCAAACTTTGCACTGGCTAAAATCACTTGATGATGACCTACAAAAATATCTTATCAATTTTGCTGTTAGTCGTGGATGTAAGGTAAGGCAGCAGCAGGCTGAGCGGCAAAAGAAATTATTGCAAGAAAATTTCCAGACATTTGACAAGAGTGTTAGAATTCAATATGAAAAAATTATAACAGCAGAATTTAGTCGTTCAGGCACAGTTTTTTCAATACTTTCTTTGAATTTGTTTAAAGATGTAGATGAAGAGTCCAAAAATCAGTTAAGGAATTTTATGATTGACCCCGACGCTCTTTCAGGTGTGTTACTTCGTCACATTTGGTATGATGAAGGAAAGAACTGCACATATATGGAGATGATTAAAAAAGTGCAAAGAAAGACCAATCCTCTGAAAACAAAGATAGAACTTTATTACTGGAAGGAGCCTGAGACATTAGCAGATGATTTTTTTCCCATGACATTTATTGAATTTTTAGTAGACTTTGCCACAGGAGAATTAACTTTTTATTAAAATAAGTATAACAAACAACTGTTGCTCAGCCTGAAACTAAACAATAGAAAATTTAATTACATTAACTAGCAGATGATTCTTTTCCCATGACATTTATTGAATTCTTAGCAGATTTTGCCACAGGAGAATTAACTTTTTATTAAAATAAGTACAATAAACAACTGTTGCTCATCCTGAAACAAAACAATAGAAAATTTAATTAAAAAATGGAAACAAATTTACGATGCCAATGTTAATTTAATCATTGTTGTGTAGCTTCTTCTTTGTTCACCTGTTGTATTATGCTCTGGCGGAAAGCCCTGGTTTTGTTTTTGTTTTGTACTCCTGCTTTGTTCCTGACTCATTTGACCAACTTTATAGGAATTCCCCAGTTATTTGACTCCTACAACATGCTTGCTGGAAAGGCAGTTGGTCTATTCTTGTTCCGCCCCCCCCCCCCCACCCCACCCCCACAAAGTGGCCCCTGCACCCACACGGGGGAGTGTTATGTAACAGTATTTGCTCATTTATAGTTTTGTTTATTGCAGTGTTTATGTCATAAAGCTGTAGCATATTGTTAACCTTTATTTCAGAAAAGTAAAGTTGTAACATTTTTACAGACAATAAAGAGTGCTGTAAACATATATGTCTTGAGTTCTTTCTGTTATTCACCATCAAATAATTTTTTAAACTGGAATTTCAGCTGCTTTTTTTTTCTTTGTTTGCTTGCATGTTTGTTTGTTTGATAATTATTAATAATATTAAGCGGCAAGCAACCATTTTGGAAAAAATAATTAAGCTGACGGCGTTCTTTGACGTGACCATATGGCCCAGTGATTGCACTATGAGGTTTAGATTTAAAAAAATGGTGTTGACAAGATTTCGGCATAAACTTCATTATTTATGGCTATTGGCAGATATTTTGAAACTCATTATAATAAAAAAGTAGAGTAAAGATTCCTTTTCACGCCTTTCGGCGCATCGGGCATATGGGCAGAGCGTCCCATATTTTTACAAACCATCATGTGGTCAGCATTACGCCGGCTGTCTTTACTTTCCCAGGACAGCCCATCCTGGTACCCATTTTAGGCTGGGTTGACCTGCGACGTCCCATACCACGATAAAAATCCACGCAGCCTGCATTGGGTTTCGATCGCGGTATGCTGGCTCACGAGTCGCACTCGCAACGAATAATAACTAAAAATTTCAAAGTTTTTTTAAGTTTGACCTTGTTACCCCGTTCCAAAAAAATATAAATGTCAAGGGGTTATATTATGTATTTCAAATAATTCCACACGCTCTAATCTCCAATGTAAACAAAGCCAGAACCAAAGTGCGCAGTTTGGTTGCGCAAAGAGAACTTCTTGTTTCTGGGACACAAGTTTTAGCAGCTGCTTTCTACATCCCATCTCCACAAAAACCTAAATATCTCAGCTCAGAAATGACATACAAGCCTAAATGAGGTACCGTTGGAAAGAGATTGTTTACAGCTATCTAACTGTGCTGGTTTTATTGGTGTAGAGGGCATTTGGAAAATTTGACTAAAGTACCTAGTTTAGACAGTGGTATCATGGAGCCGACCGTCCAGAAAGCAATGGCAAACTACTGGACATAAATTTGCCTAGTGAAACTCCACAACAGCCAGGGGCTGATGGGGTTGGTTCTGCAACGTCCTGTAAAGGATACGCAGCTAACCTTAACAACCATTGTGTGATTATTTATGACTGCATTGAATGAAAATTTCCAGATCAAATGCCATTAGGATATATTATGTGACGTCTAGACAATGTTGTGTCAAACATTTTATAATATGTATTTTGTTTATTATTTTCAGTATCCAGAAGAGAATGAATACAACAAGGTAAGATGTTTGTGTGTATGAGAGCGAGAAAGAGAACTAATAAATCTTTTTTTTAATTTGTTATTAAATAGCATTAAAATATAGAATGTATATTTAGTACTAGATATACAGGCAGACCAACAAACACTTGAAGTCACCAACTGAAAAGAGAAGGCCAGTCAGGGATGAAGGGAGGCAAATGGTATTTGCAGCAATGAATCTCAGTGACATAGAATGTTGAAATTAGACCTGAGAGATTATAAGATAATTAATCAATTATGTCCTGAAATTTCCTAATGGCCGTTTTTCTCAGTGTTTTGGATGGGCTAGATGGTGTGTAAACATGTTGACAAAACAGTCATAGATGGTGTCAAAATATTGATCTAGTGAAACATCTGACACAACTGACATCACCAAGTTGAGACAATGAAACAGCTCATACAACTGACATCACCATGTTGAGACCCTGAAATGGTCCGTTAAAGTGATATTGCTGTGTTCAGATAATGAAAAGGTTAACTAAATTAACACTGCCACATTGAGACAGTAAAATGTCCCATTAAGCTGACATTGTAACATTGTGGCTATTAAACATTCTCATCATCATCATGTGCCCTGCCAACTGGCAAAGGCGCTCATACGTCTTCACAGATCAGGATCCCAGGTTGCCTAGAACAGCTCTCTTGATGATGCCCCTCCGTGCCATTGTTTCAGCTCATCCAGCATCATCTCTCTTGGTCTGACTCTACCCCTTTTTCCACTGATCTTTCCAGTTGTCACGATGTTTTCCAACATCTTTCTCATTATGTGTCCAAAGAACAGTGTTTGTCTCTTTCTTATTGTTGTATATTGAGATATACTTTCATTAGCTTCTTTCAAGCAGTCGTTATTAGTTACTCTGGCTGAAACATTCTACGAAACTGATATCACCATAAAACATAGTCCTCATTTTGCAATTTTGCATTATTTGAAGCCCCACCCTGGCTTTAGCTGGGGGCCCTGAATATAATCGGGCCATAAATAGGGCCTTACGGCTGAAAGGGGTTTCTGGGACCTCTCCACGGGTGAACCTCATCCGCATTGTGGCATTTTGTGTCACCGGGTGTTTATCGCTTGTGTGATGTCCTGGTGGGGTACAACAGAAGAAGAGAGAGAGAGAGATCACCACACGGAGATAGGGAAAATATCCTATGACCTGATACTGTTTTTCCCTGAAATTAAAACGGACCTCAAGTATAAGCTCTACCCCAAAAATAGGCCCTAGTTAAGATCGTCACTGAAATGACAGACTGGGGCCAATGGTTCTACAGAAAATGGAATCACAAGAAATGCAGACTGGAATTCTGATAATATTTGAGAGAAAGATAAGGACATGATTGTATTTGAATATGCATAGAATTTTATGCGTGAATAAATCAAACAAAAATCACAAATCCCCCAAAAATAAGCCCTGGTACAATTTTTTTAAGCAGAAATCAGTATGACCCAGTCTTATTTTCAAGGAAACACTATCGGTATTTATCACCTGATGTAGAGAACTGATAAGTTTATCACTTTTAGACATGACTTAAAATAAATTAATCAAGTGAAATAATTGTTGTTGTAATCGATCCAGCAGCACATGAGCTTTCGCCCTCTGGCCCAGTGCTATGTTGTGGAATTTGCATGTTTTCACAAGCTGTTTTTTTCCCCCGTGCAAGGTTTTCCACTTGTCTGGTCTCGGAGGAAGTAGCATTCTTCTAGTCTCGCTGAGTTATGGGCACTCAAAGAGATGGTGGTGTCTTAAGTGTTTATCATTAATCATAGAGAGCTGATGACCTCAGTGTTTATCATTAATCATAGAGAGCTGATGACCTCAGTGTTTATCATTAATCATAGAGAGCTGATGACCTCAGTGTTTATCATTAATCATAGAGAGCTGATGACCTCAGTGTTTATCATTAATCATAGAGAGCTGATGACCTCAGTGTTTATCATTAATCATAGAGAGCTGATGACCTCAGTGTTTATCATTAATCATAGAGAGCTGATGACCTCAGTGTTTATCATTAATCATAGAGAGCTGATGACCTCAGTGTTTATCATTAATCATAGAGAGCTGATGACCTCAGTGTTTATCATTAATCATAGAGAGCTGATGACCTCAGTGTTTATCATTAATCATAGAGAGCTGATGACCTCAGTGTTTATCATTAATCATAGAGAGCTGATGACCTCAGTGTTTATCATTAATCATAGAGAGCTGATGACCTCAGTGTTTATCATTAATCATAGAGAGCTGATGACCTCAGTGTTTTAATATATGAATAAAGAATTGACATCATTGCACTCAGGACATTCCCACATGTGCTGCATCCCCTTCTTCAGTAACCAACGAAGAGTTGACAGGCTAATAGTACCAGTTGTAACCTGATCAAAGTCTGCCTCTGTTTCCCCCTCAATGTTGAATATCTTCCAGAACCTCTCTCTCTCTACTCACCCCCCTTGAATTAATCTGTCAGTATATGGATTTCCTGTCTGTTTTTTTGCACTGTCCATTTTTTTCTTGCTATAGAGCCTTCACCACATTTACTTTGTCATATAATAACTCATTGTCCAAAGGAGCGGCAGCAGCCAATCTGTCCGCTTACTTGTTACCTCGAACACCTGAATATCCTGGACAGAAAATCAATTATGTGCTTTTGATCCATCCACTCCTGGCACCCGCAGTCCACCTAAAAGTCTATCATAAGGCATAGAAAACTGATGACCTAAATGTTTATGATTAAGCCTAAAGAGCTCATGACCTAATGTGTAATGTCTATTTACATCTGAAATCAAAGTCACAGAGCCACTGTAAACTTCATCTCGTATTTTCAGTTTTTGAATGAACACGGAGGAATGTCAAATGCCTTCACATCCCTGGAGCATACCAACTACTACTTTGATGTCTCACCTGAATATTTACCAGGAGCCCTGGACAGGTAAGCTAGTCAGAAATAGTCCCTTTAAATTGTTTGTTCTCATTTTTGTTTTGTATTATAAATAGCTCAGCATTCTTCATTGTTGGATGGCTGCGGTAGCTCAGTGGGTACCATTCTTGGCAGTCCAGTGTTCTTAGTTGTTGAAATCTCTTTTAGTTAGTGTCAGAAAGCTGGCTCACTTTTGATATAGCTCGTTTACTCTGGAGCAAATACATCTTTCAACAATTGACAACACTGGAATGCCGATCAAATTCCAGTATACATTCTGCCAGTTTATTACTTCTATTCCATCACAATTACTCAACCACACTTATCGCTGTTGACTTCCACAACTATGCCACAATAATCATTTACTCAACATTGACTACACTTAATTCAAACAACATTGGCAACATGATGACTGTCTTCTCCCAATTCTGGTACACAGCTGACCTTGAGTCAACCCCAGACTTCTTCTTCGCGTTCACCAGCTGTAAACTCTGGCGGAAAGTTCTGGTTGTTCATTCACTTCTGGACTGCAGTCCTGTTCCAGAACCTGAGTGTTGCGTGTGCATCCATTTCACAGATCTGACTCATTTGTATGCAGACTGCTGGTTCCTTGACTCTCAGGCAGATGTACTCTGGCTTTGAATGAAGCTCCCAATTAGCCAACTCTTACGACATGCCTTTGGGTAGGCAGTAGGTCTGTTCTTGCTTTCCCCATAACAGGGCCCCGGAACCCACACAGGGAAACCCCAGACTTTATCTTGTTTACCTTTCCAGCCCCATGTATCTTGTGCGGTCGTTTGTGGCACGGATTTTCTGCTTGACTTGCTGTGAGCCTGGAGACCATGCAAAGCAGGGTCATCACTCTCAGGAATTATATTGATTCAGTTGAGCTCCCTTGTTGACCCAGCTGATATATGTCATGTTCCACACTTAAAGCAGCCAGTGTTATATTGGCTAGAACCAGATATTCAAATTGATGAGACAGAAAAAGTCATTAAGCAGTCTCCCAAATATAAAGCACCAGGAGTTGACAGACGACCAGCAGAAATAATCAAAGCAGCAGGTGAAAGCAGCACCAGATGGCTTCACAGAATATTTAATGTACAACAAACTTTTCCCATTGACTGGCAACATACAGTAGTCAGACAGTTGGGGAAGAACAAGAAGGCAAGCAAGAATGCAGTAAGTACCGAGCATCCCTCTTTTAAGTGGGAAAAATGTATTTCAAAAAAGTAAAGCGAGGCTGAGACCAGTGCTAGAACCACAGTTGGCAGAATAACAGATAGGATGTGGGAAAAATAGAAGCTGCACAGATGCAATCTTTAAATCTAACCAGTTCACAGAAAGAACATCAAATATGATAAGAAACTATTTGTGGCATTCGTAGACAGGGAGAAAGCATTCATTAGAGTTGATAGACAGGTATAATGGAAAGTGATGGCTCAATGTGGAGTAAGCAAACACCTCATTGAAGTTTGAAAAGTTTATGTAGGTATTGTAGAAGCATAGTTAGAACAAATGAGGGAACATCTAAACCATTCACAGTAACATCTGGAGTAAAAAGTCAGGGATGTGTCTCATCACTATTGCTGTTTATCACCTACATTGATAGTATATGCAAGGATACCAAGCCCGGGAATGAAAATATCAATGAATTACTCTTTGTTAATGACGAAGCCTTGATAGCAGAAACAACCATACAATTACAACATCTAGCATCTGTGAATGAAGAATGTAAGACAAATAATATGAGAATCAACACTGAAGAGATAGAAGTAATTTTAGTAGGATGAAGAATATGAGTGTTAAACTAAAAACTGACATTACAGATCTCGGGACATTCCCGTAAACACCCTATCCTTATCTTCAGTAGCCAGCGAAGAGTTCCAGTGGTGGCAGTAGAAATTTGATCATGTGTCCATCTTGCCTTTCCTCTGAATGAAGAGTGTCAACCAGATCGCCTGGTCACTCCTGGGTCTACCATTCCCTCCAGACCATAACAACCTGTTCATGGCTGCACACTCACCACCCACTCCTAAAGTACACTGACCACATCTTTCTGCCTTTCTGAAATTCATCCTATTTAATTTTCATGAGTGCTGTATGTAAAAGTCACTTTGATGTGTAAAGCGTTAATGAAGCCAGGGTTTGGTGTGGCATGGGTACATATTATTCACAGTTTAGCTGACTGTGGAGCGTTAGCCTCTTGGAGTTGTGGAATATATGCATTTTGCTCAAAGCTCATGACAAGCTTGTGGACATGTCACCATGGTCCATCACGGATGTTGTGAAATCCATGTCGGCCGATAGCACATGATCCCGTGGTAGTTAGAGCCGGACGCTCCCATGGTTCACAGACTTGTAGTGTGGCAGTTTTAACTATATGTTTTACTAATTTGTAGCTCAGGTGAACTGTCCAGATAAATGTGGTGGATCCCCAATTGTACTTTGAAATGCTGACAGTGTGATTTTTTAGAATAGGTGGTTGTGAAGGACCATGGATGTTGGTCTCAGCAAAGTTTAGGTTATGTGGTACGCTGGTTGACAGGGTGTTTTTAAGTGCCGAAGATGCTGTGGTAACTTTGTGTGTTTTGACCAATGTGCATGGTAATCGGAAATGCTGGTCAGTGAAGGGTGGAACCAATAGTTCAACGGACTGTCATGGTTAACTGGAAGTTGATCAATGACACTTCAATGACTGACAGAGTAGGAGACTGGAGGTTTGGATTCTTTTCACTAAGTGGTGTATCTACCTTTGGCTCTGAGGTGGCAGGGTCTCTTAGATTGAGAGCCATCACTGCACATCACATAGGTGTATTTGTAAGTCACCCGTAGCAGCCACCTGTACATAGTTCACCAGGGTGTTTTGTCCATGTTCTGGAGACTGCCAATGTGAGTGTATTTGTGAGTTGCCCGTAGCAGCCACCTGTACATAGTTCACCAGGGTGTTTTGTCCATGTTCTGGAGACTGCCAATGTGAGTGTATTTGGCAGATGTGGTAGACTGATCGTGAGTCATTGATCACCTCTTCATGGTCGTCGCAGTGTGTTCTTTCATAATAATAGAGACTGATTGTGCTATAAGATCTTACTTGTCTGGTGTACTGTGTTACAGCATTCTTAGGTAGTGTTGGTCGATATGACAGGACATGTAATCTGAGCCAGCTATATTGTGGTTGTTGCGATGTTATAAGTGCCTGGCCTATTGTTGTGTTCCTGTTGTTGTTGTTGGCCTCTTCTTGCTTTCCTGTAGGAACTTGGTAGTAGTTGTGTCTGAGGGAGCTCTTGAATGTGACCGGAGCAGGTCATACACCCTGTACAGTTGGTAGGATGCGTTACCCTCTAAGAACGCATCTAACATTCAATTCTTTCTGACATTTTTTTTTTATATACATAACTTTTGTTTCATGTCCTTAAAGGTTCTCCAGCTTTCACTGGCAATTGAAATAACATTAAAGTTGAAAATATGTAACCTGGTTTTAAAATTATGTAATCTTTCTTTCCGTTTCCTTGACCGATAACTTACTTTCCTACAATAAAGTAAAATCTAATGGTGATTGTGACACACTTGTCACTAGTTAATCAACCATCATTATACTTCTGCCGTGACATTATCTTATGCAATATTTCAGATTTGCCCAGTTTTTTTGCTGTCCCCTGTTTACTGCGTCTGCTACTGGGCGCGAAGTAAATGCAGTGGACAGTGAAAACAGTCGAAATCTCCAGAGTGACCCCTGGAGATTGTTCCAGCTGGACAAGTCTCTAGCCAGGGAGGATCATGACTTTAGCAAGTTTGGAACAGGTCAGTAAGAACATGTAATGCTCGTCAGGGTCAGTTCGTCTGGGTCACAGTGTTCTCAAGGGAGGTAGGAATGTTGAGAAATGAAATTGCTTGAACTTCAGATTTAAAGTTGAAAATCAAGAGGGTCAAGTCCACTGTACAGAGTATATCCCATATAGCTCAGTATTTCTGCAACACAGCTAACACAAAGCACAAGCTACACAGCTTCAGCGATGATCCCCAGGAATCTCCATGAATCCATGACCTTTGTTGTAGGAGGCAAGGGACTTCAGCCCTCGAAGGTTGAACTTTAGTGATGCTGTAAAAATACAATAAAAAGAAAGGGCAGGGGCCGACCAACACAAAGATGGGCACAGGATATAAGTGACTCCTTGAGCATAAAAGTGTACGAGGCGGGAAAGCTGGCGAGAGACCAAGTTTCTTTTAGGCAGACCGTGATGAGAGCGACGTTCTGCAAAGGACCTGCTACATGATGATGATAGAATCAATAAAAAGAGACAGAAAAACTGATAAGCTGTACAGTAACATAGTCACGGATGGCAAAGTTGCAGCTAGATAGTGCTGATCTCATACAAAAACCCAAATAATACTGATGCTGCTGTGTTAAAGACTACAACATTGCTTCCCAGAAGTTATAGAATGCACATGATGATGATTAATAATATATAAATTGTGAATTTTAACACACACAAAACAAAACAAAAAATACTGCTTTTATGATAGAACATGTACTGTTTCCACAAAATTAAAAGACTTTGCTGGTATAACAAAAATATGTAATTGTTTCGTAACAGAAGGATGCTTTATTTATATAGTAGAATCTGTATCTCTAGGAGAATTATTTTTATAATAGGATATAGAAGTAAAGACTGATTTGTACATAAGCTTCATAGACTATACAAAAGCGTTTGACTGTGTGAAGCATGAAGAAGTAATCAAACTGTTAGAAAAATTAAACATTGATGGGAAAGATCTAAGAATAATAAAGAATATGTATTGGCAGCAAACAGCAGCTATAAGAATTAACAACTGTTTAGGTACATTTCAAAGCATAAAGAGGGGCGTATGACAAGGATGTGTACTGTCACCTGATTTGTTTTCACTATACAGTGAATATATAATGAGAGCTTTAATTGGTATGCCCGGAATTGTGGTTGGTGGGCACAATATAAATAATTTACGTTATGCTGATGACACAGTCTTGATAGCAACAAGTCAGAAAGAACTACAGGAAATGATAGACATTGTGGTGTTAGAAAGTGGAAGAATGGGCCTCAATTTGAATAATGGGAAGACAGAAGTAATGGTGGTATCAAAGAAACGAATTATTCCTAAGTGTGTAATAAAAGTTGATGGTGTTATTTTAGGACAAGTACAGAAATTTAAATATTTGGGCACATGGATAACAGATGGAAGATGCATAACTGAGATAAGAAACAGAATAGGACAGGCAAAAACTGCATTTTATAAAATGAAAAACATCTTGTGCAATATATCCTTGTCATTGAGAGTTAGAAAAAGAATTCTTGCTTGCTACATACATCCAGTTTTAACATATGGCTGTGAATCTTGGACAATAGGTAGGCGGGCCAAACAATTCCTGGAGGCCTCGGAGATGTGGTTTTACAGAAGAATGCTTAGAATACCTTGGACAGCCAAAAAGAGCAACCAAGAGGTTTTGAAAGAGGCGGGAGCCCAAAGACAACTTATCACAGACATCAGAAGGAGACAGTCATCATTTTTCGGCCATGTTATGAGAAGAGGGAAAATAGAACATGTTGTGACCACTGGAAAGATATGTGGAAGGAGAGATAGAGGTAGACAACGAGAGAAGATGCTTGACAGTCTTGTTGCATGGCATGGAGGTGTGTCGGCACACGAAGTCATACATGCTGCAGAAGATCGCAGATTATGGAGAGGCATGATCGCCCATGCCAGTCGGCAAGGCACCTGATGATGATGATGAATTGGATATAATGTTTAATGTCATATGTCAAGACCAGATAGTGAGAGAGCCGTGTCACTGAAGCCACAGTGGAAGTTGACCATGCAAGCAATGGAATATCCGAGGCCATGAATAGCAGTATCTATGTAACATATACCAAGGCTCACACTCGACAGCTCTTCATAACTTAGCGCTGACAGGAACCTGGCTCGCTAGCGTAGTTGGCTGAAACTGACTTTAAGAAGACCGATTGATAAACTCCTTGTGGTCCGGGTTCACGTCCGGGGTAGGCAGAAAAGCCACATTTCTCTAAGATTTACAGTATCTATCAAGGCAGAAGGGTTGTGATATCCATAGTACCGAGCCAAAGGGTTGAGAACTCTGGATATTTTTTTTTTTAACGCTGAAAGGAAGAACGGGTGGAGAAAGGCATGCCCCGTGCAGAATGGCAAGCATCACTTGAGAGGTCCCGGATAGTTAGAATCCTTTGGACATTTTCTGC
Organism: Candidula unifasciata; assembly: GCA_905116865.2. Lineage (NCBI taxonomy): Eukaryota > Metazoa > Mollusca > Gastropoda > Stylommatophora > Geomitridae > Candidula > Candidula unifasciata. Next base: position 1,686,337 of record CAJHNH020006890.1, on the reverse strand, counting down.
AGGTTATGCCGGTGTGTTGGGAAATGAGCAGAGACTGGCCGGTTCTGCACCACTTGGTGGTTAACTGATGTATGAGAAGCTGGATGTTGTGAGAGGACTTTAGGAGCAAGAGAACAGTGCCAAGGAACAGGATATACAATCAGACAGTTACTGGTACCATGGGAATTTCAACTCGTAGTTTGCTGCTGAAGATGAGGATAGAGCGCTTATGGGGTTGTCCCGAGTGCTGCATTGTTGATTCTTAATTCAGCATTCAACAGGAAGAACAGAAGCTTTAAATTTTATACAGAATACATATATGTTTGAGAAACAAAGACGTTCCTTTTATAAAAGAATGTGCAAGGTTCTTAGAAATCATAGAGTTATTACTATTATAATAAAAACATGTAATGTTTCTAGGAACATAGACTTTACTTTTATAATAGAATGTGTAAGGTTCTTAGAAATCATAGAGATATTACTTTTATAATAAAAACATGTAATGTTTCTAGGAACATAGACTTTACTTTTATAATAGAATGTGTAAGGTTCTTAGAAATCATAGAGATATTACTTTTATAATAAAATCATGTAATGTTTCTAGGAACATAGACTTTACTTTTATAATAGAATGTGTGATGTTTCTAGGAAACAAAAAGATGTTACTTTTATAGCAGAATTTGTAATATTTCTAAGGAACAGAGACTTTACTTTTGTAATAGAATATTTAATCCTTGCAGGAAACAAAGAGACCTTGGAAACAATTCCAAAATCTAAGGGAGTTGATGTCAGAGAGGAATTACTGAAGTTCCATTCTCGGTATTACTCCTCCAACATCATGGGTCTGTGTGTTTTGGGCAAAGAGTCTCTTGATGAACTGGAGAACATGGTCATTCCCTTGTTTGAAAGTAATGTCAACAAAAATGTTGAGGTACCAAAGTGGGAGGATTTACCTTACACAGAAGAGCATCTACAGGTCAGTGCCAGGCAGCATGTGTGATCTTTTTCATTGTTTTCATTCAAAGTGCAGCTGCTTCTGTATATATTTTTGTGTGTGTGTTGATACTCACTTTCTTCTTCTTCTTGGTGGTCTCTAGCTGTAAACTCTGGCAGAAAGTTCTAGTTGTTTGTTTTGTTGATGCTCACTTTCTTCTTCTTGGTGGTCTCTAGCTGTAAACTCTGGCAGAAAGTTCTAGTTGTTTGTTTTGTTGAGGCTTACTTTCTTCTTCTTCTTGGTGGTCTCTAGCTGTAAACTCTGGCAGAAAGTTCTAGTTGTTTGTTTTGTTGATGCTCACTTTCTTCTTCTTGGTGGTCTCTAGCTGTAAACTCTGGCAGAATGTTCTAGTTGTTTGTTTTGTTGATGCTTACTTTCTTCTTCTTCTTGGTGGTCTCTAGCTGTAAACTCTGGCAGAAAGTTCTAGTTGTTTGTTTTGTTGATGCTCACTTTCTTCTTCTTGGTGGTCTCTAGCTGTAAACTCTGGCAGAATGTTCTAGTTGTTTGTTTTGTTGATGCTCACTTTCTTCTTCTTGGTGGTCTCTAGCTGTAAACTCTGGCAGAATGTTCTAGTTGTTTGTTTTGTTGATGCTCACTTTCTTCTTCTTGGTGGTCTCTAGCTGTAAACTCTGGCAGAATGTTCTAGTTGTTTGTTTTGTTGATGCTTACTTTCTTCTTCTTGGTGGTCTCTAGCTGTAAACTCTGGCAGAATGTTCTAGTTGTTTGTTTTGTTGATGCTCACTTTCTTCTTCTTGGTGGTCTCTAGCTGTAAACTCTGGCAGAATGTTCTAGTTGTTTGTTTTGTTGATGCTCACTTTCTTCTTCTTGGTGGTCTCTAGCTGTAAACTCTGGCAGAAAGTTCTAGTTGTTTGTTTTGTTGATGCTCACTTTCTTCTTCTTGGTGGTCTCTAGCTGTAAACTCTGGCAGAATGTTCTAGTTGTTTGTTTTGTTGATGCTCACTTTCTTCTTCTTGGTGGTCTCTAGCTGTAAACTCTGGCAGAATGTTCTAGTTGTTTGTTTTGTTGATGCTCACTTTCTTCTTCTTGGTGGTCTCTAGCTGTAAACTCTGGCAGAATGTTCTAGTTGTTTGTTTTGTTGATGCTTACTTTCTTCTTCTTGGTGGTCTCTAGCTGTAAACTCTGGCAGAATGTTCTAGTTGTTTGTTTTGTTGATGCTCACTTTATTTTTCTTCTTGGTGGTCTCTAGCTGTAAACTCTGACAGAATGTTCTAGTTGTTTGTTTTGTTGATGCTCACTGTTTTCTTCTTCTTGGTGGTCTCTAGCTGTAAACTCTGGCAGAAAGTTCTAGTTGTTTGTTTTGTTGATGCTCACTTTATTTTTCTTCTTGGTGGTCTCTAGCTGTAAACTCTGACAGAATGTTCTAGTTGTTTGTTTTGTTGATGCTCACTGTTTTCTTCTTCTTGGTGGTCTCTAGCTGTAAACTCTGGCAGAATGTTCTAGTTGTTTGTTTTGTTGATGCTCACTGTTTTCTTCTTCTTGGTGGTCTCTAGCTGTAAACTCTGACAGAATGTTCTAGTTGTTTGTTTTGTTGATGCTCACTGTTTTCTTCTTCTTGGTGGTCTCTAGCTGTAAACTCTGGCAGAATGTTCTAGTTGTTTGTTTTGTTGATGCTCACTGTTTTCTTCTTCTTGGTGGTCTCTAGCTGTAAACTCTGGCAGAAAGTTCTAGTTGTTTGTTTTGTTGATGCTCATTGTCCACTTCTTCTTGGTGGTCTCTAGCTGTAAACTCTGGCAGAATGTTCTAGTTGTTTGTTTTGGTGATGCTCACTTTCCACTTCTTCTTGATGGTCTCTAGCTGTAAACTCTGGCAGAATGTTCTAGTTGTTTGTTTTGTTGATGCTCACTTTCTTCTTCTTCTTGGTGGTCTCTAGCTGTAAACTCTGGCAGAAAGTTCTAGTCTGTTTTGTTGATGCTCCCTTTCTTCTTCTTCTTGGTGGTCTCTAGCTGTAAACTCTGGCAGAAAGTTCTAGTTGTTTGTTTTGTTGATGCTCACTTTCTTCTTCTTCTTGGTGGTCTCTAGCTGTAAACTCTGGCAGAAAGTTCTAGTTGTTTGTTTTGTTGATGCTCACTTTCTTCTTCTTCTTGGTGGTCTCTAGCTGTAAACTCTGGCAGAAAGTTCTAGTTGTTTGTTTTGTTGATGCTCACTTTCTTCTTCTTCTTGGTGGTCTCTAGCTGTAAACTCTGGCAGAAAGTTCTAGTTTTTTGTTTTGTTGATGCTCACTATCTTCTTCTTCTTGGTGGTCTCTAGCTGTAAACTCTGGCAGAAAGTTCTAGTTGTTTGTTTTGTTGATGCTCACTTTCTTCTTCTTCTTGGTGGTCTCTAGCTGTAAACTCTGACAGAATGTTCTAGTTGTTTGTTTTGTTGATGCTCACTTTCTTCTTCTTCTTGGCAGTCTCTAGCTGTAAACTCTGGCAGAGCATTCTAGTTGTTTGTTTTGTTGATGCTCACTTTCTTCTTCTTCTTGGTGGTCTCTAGCTGTAAACTCTGGCAGAAAGTTCTAGTTGTTTGTTTTGTTGATGCTTACTTTCTTCTTCTTCTTGGTGGTCTCTACCTGTAAACTCTGGCAGAATGTTCTAGTTGTTTTGTTGATGCTCACTTTCTTCTTCTTCTTGGTGGTCTCTAGCTGTAAACTCTGGCAGAAAGTTCTAGTCTGTTTTGTTGATGCTCCCTTTCTTCTTCTTCTTGGTGGTCTCTAGCTGTAAACTCTGGCAGAAAGTTCTAGTCTGTTTTTGTTGATGCTCCCTTTCTTCTTCTTCTTGGTGGTCTCTAGCTGTAAACTCTGGCAGAAAGTTCTAGTCTGTTTTTGTTGATGCTCCCTTTCTTCTTCTTCTTGGTGGTCTCTAGCTGTAAACTCTGGCAGAAAGTTCTAGTCTGTTTTGTTGATGCTCCCTTTCTTCTTCTTCTTGGTGGTCTCTAGCTGTAAACTCTGGCAGAAAGTTCTAGTCTGTTTTGTTGATGCTCCCTTTCTTCTTCTTCTTGGTGGTCTCTAGCTGTAAACTCTGGCAGAAAGTTCTAGTTGTTTGTTTTGTTGATGCTCACTTTCTTCTTCTTCTTGGTGGTCTCTAGCTGTAAACTCTGGCAGAATGTTCTAGTTGTTTGTTTTGTTGATGCTCCCTTTCTTCTTCTTCTTGGTGGTCTCTAGCTGTAAACTCTGGCAGAAAGTTCTAGTTTTTTGTTTTGTTGATGCTCACTTTCTTCTTCTTCTTGGTGGTCTCTAGCTGTAAACTCTGGCAGAACGTTCTAGTTGTTTGTCCACACTCCTGGTCTATGGTTTTGATCCAGAACTTGAGTTTTGCAGGCATATCCATTTCAAAATCTGGCTTATTTGTGTGCAGACTGCTAGTTCCTTGCCTCTTAGGAGATGCACTCCGTTTTGAAGCCTTTTATGACATGCTTATTAGGGAGCTGTGGGTCTATTCTGTGTTCTCCACATGGATCCTCGCACCTCTTACAGGGGTTTTGGGATCTAGTTGGGTTGGGGGGTGGGGGGGGGGGGGGTATTTTAACCTGCTGCTCCCAACAAGCATATTATGAAAGGTGACTAGTTAGGAAGTTGGTGTTGGGCAAACATCTCAGCCTAGCTGTAAACCACACCACCACCTTTTTTTTCGGGTGAACACGGAAACCTTGGTTCTGTTTCCTGCAAGACAAGTCACTTAACATTCATTTTTTATAATATCTGTGTGATGAAGATTACAATTTTTGCCTTGTGCTTTGAAGGCAGTGGGTTTGAATTTCGACACCATCCTTTGGTTTGCAAGTTATTTCAGATATCCCTGGAGGTCATTGTTTAAGCTGTAGAGTTTGTGCTTTGTGCAGTGCTCTCCAGGCCAGTCTGTAGAGATAGACTGAGTCATGTGGGGGGAAATCCAGTGCATGCATGTTGGTCCTCATACTTTCAAACTTCTTGTGTAGCTGTGTCGTTTTTCTTTATTCCTTAGTCATAAATGTCTTGTACTGTATCTGTGTCTCAGCCTTGATGTGGTGGGGGAGTGTGCATCTCTCAGTGACTCTGAGAGCTATGCTTGCGGTGGTGTAGCTACCAGCAGGGTCCCCCATGCCTGGCAGGTCAAAGGGTAGAGACACACAGAGACACACTGGTCCTCTAGGTTGGGGGTTTGAAAAAACTAGTTTGTCATGGAACAGGGGAGATTTAGAAGGAACAGTTCATAATTGATTAAAATAACCACTGATCACTGGTATTATAAGAGCTAATAGACTGAAATGTCTGGGACATATAGAGAGGCTAAAACTGTACAGAAAGAAAAAAAAAATGGGGAGGGGGGAGTTGGGTAAAAGGGAGTGAACCAGGAGGCAGATGAATAAGACAAACACTTGGAGTCACCAGCTGGAAAGAGAAGGCCACTCTTGGAGGCAGGTGATGTCTGCAGCGGTGACCCTCAAGGACTCAGAATGCTGAAGAAGTAATTCTCAGTTTGGTTGATTGATCAGCTTGTTGTGTCAGCTCATCTTGTTCTTTACCGTAACTTGTTGAATCATTCCCATCTTGTTCATTACCGTACTTGTTGAATCATTCCCATCTTGTTCATTACCGTAACTTGTTGAATCATTCCCATCTTGTTCATTACCGTAACTTGTTGAATCATTCCCATCTTGTTCATTACCGTAACTTGTTGAATCATTCCCATCTTGTTCTTTACAGTAGTTTCAAGCATCATATTGTGTCAGCTCATCTTGTTCATTACCGTAACTTGTTGAATCATTCCCATCTTGTTCATTACCGTAACTTGTTGAATCATTCCCATCTTGTTCTTTACCGTAACTTGTTGAATCATTCCCATCTTGTTCTTTACAGTAGTTTCAAGCATCATATTGTGTCAGCTCATCTTGTTCATTACCGTAACTTGTTGAATCATTCCCATCTTGTTCTTTACAGTAGTTTCAAGCATCATATTGTGTCAACTCATCTTGTTCATTACCGTAACTTGTTGAATCATTCCCATCTTGTTCTTTACAGTAGTTTCAAGCATCATATTGTGTCAACTCATCTTGTTCATTACCGTAACTTGTTGAATCATTCCCATCTTGTTCTTTACAGTAGTTTCAAGCATCATATTGTGTCAACTCATCTTGTTCACTACCGTAACTTGTTGTATCATTCCCATCTTGTTCTTTACCGTAACTTGTTGAATCATTCCCATCTTGTTCTTTACAGTAGTTTCAAGCATCATATTGTGTCAGCTCATCTTGTTCATTACCGTAACTTGTTGAATCATTCCCATCTTGTTCTTTACAGTAGTTTCAAGCATCATATTGTGTCAACTCATCTTGTTCATTACCGTAACTTGTTGAATCATTCCCATCTTGTTCTTTACAGTAGTTTCAAGCATCATATTGTGTCAACTCATCTTGTTCATTACCGTAACTTGTTGAATCATTCCCATCTTGTTCTTTACAGTAGTTTTCAAGCATCATATTGTGTCAACTCATCTTGTTCATTACCGTAACTTGTTGAATCATTCCCATCTTGTTCTTTACAGTAGTTTCAAGCATCATATTGTGTCAACTCATCTTGTTCATTACCGTAACTTGTTGAATCATTCCCATCTTGTTCTTTACAGTAGTTTCAAGCATCATATTGTGTCAACTCATCTTGTTCATTACCGTAACTTGTTGAATCATTCCCATCTAGTTCATTACCGTAACTTGTTGAATCATTCCCATCTTGTTCTTTACAGTAGTTTCAAGCATCATATTGTGTCAACTCATCTTGTTCTTTACAGTAGTTTCAAGCATCATATTGTGTCAGCTCATCTTGTTCATTACCGTAACTTGTTGAATCATTCCCATCTTGTTCTTTACAGTAGTTTCAAGCATCATATTGTGTCAACTCATCTTGTTCATTACCATAGACTCTTGAATGATACTCATCTTCCTGTTGAATCATTCCCATCTTGTTCTTTACAGTAGTTTCAAGCATCATATTGTGTCAACTCATCTTGTTCATTACCATAGACTCTTGAATGATACTCATCTTCCTGTTGAATCATTCCCATCTTGTTCTTTACAGTAGTTTCAAGCATCATATTGTGTCAACTCATCTTGTTCATTACCATAGACTCTTGAATGATACTCATCTTCCTGTTGAATCATTCCCATCTTGTTCTTTACAGTAGTTTCAAGCATCATATTGTGTCAACTCATCTTGTTCATTACCATAGACTCTTGAATGATACTCATCTTCCTGTTGAATCATTCCCATCTTGTTCTTTACAGTAGTTTCAAGCATCATAATTGGATCATATTGTGTCAACTCATCTTGTTCATTACCATAAACTCTTGAATGATACTCATCTTGTTTATTACCACAATTTCTTGTATCATACTGATCTTGTTCATTACATTAAGTTACTGTATGATGCTGATTTTGTTCATTAATATAACTTCTTGTATCTTCTCCTTTCTGCTTCCAGCCAGGGCATTATTTAGGTCATCTGTTAGGTCTCTCCTTGTATTATACTCTTCTTGTATGATAACCATTTTGTTTATTACAATAATATCTATAATCATATATCTTGTTTATTGTGATAATTTCAAATATCACACTCCCCATTTAGGTGGTGGTGGGTTCGACCCATCTGCCTCTCTAAAAACCATTTCTCATCAATTCCGACTATTTAGGAAAGTTTCCTTTTAAGTCATTGATGGTCTGCCTGAGAGGCGGGGAACTGGCAGTCTGCATGCAGATAAGCCAGGTCTGTAAAACAGAGGTACACATGAACCTCAAGTCATACAACAAGACCAAAATCCAGAAATGGATGAATGACCAGAACTTTCCACCAGTTTACAGCTGTGAACGCTAAGAAAAAGAAGAGATATCACACTGTTCATGTTAACTGCAATGTTTTCTTGTATTAAAAAAAATCTTGTTCATGTCACAGACTTCATGTTTTGACACCAGTCTTGCTGATTCCACAAACCCACTGTTCCATGTTTCCATTGTACATTACAGTGTGTGGTTAATGTGGTCCCAGTGAAGGACATCAGGGAAATGTCAGTCATGTGGCCTACACCTGACGTCAGTGAACACTATAAGGCAAATGTAAGTAGAAGTCCCTGAGGTAACTAAAATACCACCATGTTTGTCTTAGCTAGATCAGCAGATATTACCTTATGTTTTACCATGTGACTAGTTTTATATTGTTCCTGTTGAAAAAGCAATGAGCAGTTTGACTTAGACAAATCAGAGTTTGGGAGGACAGAAAGCTGATGATTAAAAAAAAAAACACTTGTTGATCATTCTTATGTTCTCTTCTTCACGACAGTGAAACTTGTGTGACTTATTTGGACCAGGAGAAAGACTAGATAGCATTTACATGCAGTGTCTAAGAAGAATACTTGGCATTAAGTGATAAGGTCACAAAGACTGAAGTTTTGGAAAGAGCAGATATTACAACAATTTTCTCAATGCTCAGTCTCCAACAGCTCAGATAGCAGGGGTCACACATGGAGAATGGTAGAGTCCCTAAGGACATTCTCCATGGTCAATTACAGATGGGCAGAAGATGGTTGCTAGTAAACAAAATGATGCAGGTATCAGGAAGGGAATAAGAATGAATGCAAAAAAAGTGAATCCAGAAAGAATGAGAGCCGAGCATCTGAGAAAAAGCACACCAAATATGTGTGATAGCAGCAATGGTTATGAAGTCCCAAAAGATGCCAAGAACAAAGTTTCATGTTAGTAATTAAACGTAAAGGCCCTTTTCGCACCATTACTTCATCCAGGGCTCGTAGGGACCCTTGATTCCTTGTAAATCCCTTAAAAAGCAGCTTGCCCTTAATCTAGCTATATGATTCAGCTACTTATTTGTCTCCGCCTTTCTGTGCATCTTTGTCTGTAAATCTTCTCTTTCATTATATGTTTTAGTTGTTCTCATAGTATGTTGACATTGCCTTTGTGAAGTCTGTGCAAGGTTTAGAATTAATACTTAACTTTTCTTCTCCCTTCTCCTTCCAGCCAGGGCATTATTTAGGTCATCTGCTAGGTCATGAAGGATCTGGAAGTTTACTATCTGAGCTTAAAACCAGGGGTAAGTTGTTCAACTGAAGACATTCTCTCATTGGTGATTTCACACATTTTGTTTACATTGGTATGTTTAGTCAAACCCATGTCATTTAAACTTAAACATAGGCGTTTACACTGCAGAATGTGTATTGTTGTTAGTTGCGTATCCTATACATGACGTTGCAAAACCAACCCCAGCATTTTTTGGCTGTTGTGGTTTTCCTAGGCAAGTTTACGTCCAGTGGTTTGCCATTGCTTTCTGGATGGTCAGCTTCTCAATACCACTGTCAAAACGAGCACAAGGCCCTTAGCTGGGATCTCCACTCCTATATGCTTTCATAGCCAAAGCGGATGTTGTCCTCTGCCTCATTTTTCTCAAAACTGCACACTGTATCTCTGTTCTAGAAAGGCATTGGACCACATTGTGATAACTGGGGAGCTAACAGTAGGATGGAGTTTACATTTACATATATACTGTCATTTATATAAACAAATTTATGTCTGCATTGATGCTGTCAGACAAAGCTTCTTTTTTTTTGATGGAGTTTAATATTTATATATGTCATCATCATCATCATGTGCCCTGCCAACTGGCGTAGGCGCTCATGCATCTCCAAAGATCATGATCTCTGGTTGCCTGGAACAGCTCTCTTGATGATATCCCTCCATGCCATCGTTTCAGCCTATCCAGCATCATCTCTCTTAGTCTGCCTCTACACCTCTTTCCACTGATCTTTCCAGTTCTCACGATATTCTCCAATGCTTCTCTTCTCATTGCGTGTTCAGAGAACTTTAAATATATACTGTCATTTCTATAAACAAGTTAATGTCTACATGGACACCATCTTTTGTGTAGGAGATGTTATACTGTATCTTCTTCTGCATTGTCCTTACAAAGACAGCTGGCACTTTGTGCTGTGGTCTGCAGCTCACAACACATCCAGTTTCAGGAACCCTTAATAAATTGCCATTTACAACCCATATGTCAGGTACAGTGGGTCTGTTCTGTTTTCCCCCAAAACCCACACAGGGAATTGCTGCATCTGAAATTATATAAATATAACTAGGTCGTCACATCAGACAAGTACTAATATATTTTTTCTTTTGTGGTCCAGGATGGGCTAACACTTTGGTTGGAGGTCAAAGATCAGGGGCCAAAGGGTTTTCCTTCTTCTCTGTAGCAGTGGATCTTACAGACAAGGGTCAAGGTAATGCACATAATGTTCACACTAATCATGGACAGTCGCAGATTGATTATTTTTAAAGAGATTATGTGAAGGTTTTAGAGATGTGGTTTTGAACATAAATTAATGAGAAAGCCGACAAATAAAGAGCAAAGATGTCTTGAACATACAAGTGAACTTCATTTTAAAGGCTCACAAATTGGGCATGCAGGCCCATCTTACATTCAGCATTTTCAGACACTCCTCTACACACTCCCAGTGTATTTTTTTCAACAAAGCATGCTGTGGAGCCGGGCCAGTCTCTTCTCTTGAAAAGATGTGCAGAATTTTCCTGGGATGACAAAAAACTAAAATAGTGAGGATAGTGGTCATTGAAAGACATTAAAATAGTAAAGATAGAGGATGGTCATTGGCTAATCTTATTGAAAATATTTTCAGTAATTTGTGCATTGTTGAAGAGTGAACATTATTGAGATACCAATGTAAATGAGATCACTCCAGCAAAAGACATGCTGAATAAAACTGTCAACAGATAAATAATGTGGAATTGGAAGAGCTAGGAGACAACCCAGATATGGTTTCTGTTAAATGTTTTTAACATCTTGAATAGCCTTCATTGATTGCCTGTGAAAAGCTAATGAAAGTAGAGTATTATACGATCTTTAATAAAAACCTTGTTCTTTGCTCCAATGACGAGAAGAGAGGCGTGGGAAAAACATCCTCATAACTGGAGAGAGCTCAGCAGTAGCAGAGGCATACCAATAGAAATAATTATAGATAGTCTAAGATATACCTGTTCATCTGGCAGCCCATGGACCAAATCTGGCCTGCGGAAGCCTAGAAAGTAGCCTACGGATCATTGCCAGTTTTGTTATTTTAATGATCTTTGTATGCTGGGGCTCAGTCCTCTAACCCATCATGATTCACATTTCCAAACCGTTAGCCCCCGCGTAAACTAAGTTTAAAAATCCTGGTGTCAGATAAGGAGACAATTTATCTTCTTTGGTCATTTCATTCTGCTGCTTCTCTTCCACCTTGTAACTCAGCGAAGTGTCGGGGGGAGATGTAACATTCATTTATGAGCTCTGTCAAGAGCACTATTGAGACTGATGTTCATTTCTGTAAGGCTGTTCTCCATGCCATCACTCCACATTTTCCAAGGTATTCCACTTGCTCTATACCCGTTGTAACATTTTAGTGTGGCTCGGTGTGGCAGATCGTACCAGGGCATTCTTGTTAGGTGTCCAGACCACTTCATTTGTTATTCTCTGATGACTTGTAAGACTGGCTTTATTCCTAGCATTCGTCTGATTTTCGTGATTTCATATTCTGTCTTCCCTTGAAACTCCTGCAACTCTTCTAAGGCATTTCATCTCTGTTGAAACAATTTTACGTTCATTGGAGGATGTAAGTGTCCACGTTTGGCACTGAGAGCATAGGGTTCGCCCCAAAAAAATAGTTCTGATAAGTGGTCATTTCATTAAAAGGAGAAAACTGGTGGAATACACCATTAGGGTGGAAAGTAGGAGCGGGAAAAGTGGCAGAAGGAGACTAAGAAAAAAGCTGTTAGGCAGTTTGACATCATGGCATGGAAGATCATCTGTGACAGAATTGATCGAAGGTTGTCGATAGATATGATGACCGTCACACAGTGTAGACCAAAAGAAGAAGATAAAGTCTAAGAGAGTGGCATGGGGAATATCATCAATAGAACTAATTGAACTGAGCTGATCTGCTCACAACATCAAAGACTGAGAACTGTGAAGGCATTAGTGCCTACGCCTTCTAACAATTCACGTGTTGATGATAAAATAAAATGGCATAGACATGATGGATTTAAAGGAGATGACAGAAAAGAGTAGAAATTGATATGAAATGGGTATAGATTTATTCTTTATGGAGCCATAAGGGCAGAGGAAGAAGCAGAATAGAAGTTAAAGATTGTTAATTCATTGCAGGCCAGCGTGCTCATTTTTGAATGTATTCTTTACAGTGTTTACTGCATGTCCTTTATCTACTTCATATAATAAAATAACTTCTTCAGTGTGCCAAGCCCTTCAGGTGCATGGCTGTAGATATTATCAGTTGATGATTCCACGTGATTGTAGGTCTGCCTGGATATTATCTCTCCGCAACTTCTTGGTGGTTTGTCTGATGGTCTGCAGCCATTCAACTCCCTTATCAACAGATTTTGTCTTTCTGTCAACTATTATTCTCTCTCTTTGCCTGAGCCATGTCCATCTATCAGCCCCCATGCCAGTGATCAGTAGTGATTTAAACATCATCATCATCATGTAGCAGGTCCTTTGCAGAACGTCGCTCTCATCAGTCTACCTGAAAGAAACTCGGTCTCTCGCCAGTTCTCCCACCTCATGTACTTTCATACTCAAGGAGTCACTTATATCCTGTGCCCATCTTCGTGTCAGTCGGCCCCTGCCTCTCCTTCCTGGTACCATGTCTTCTGCTATAATTTTTTCCAATCCGTCGTAGCGCTTGATATGACCAAAATATTTCAACTTCCGAGACAGGATGCTGTTTATTAGCCAATCTTCCTTGATGTTAAGATCTTTCAAGATGTCAGTTTTTCTCTTCTTCTTTGTCCAAGATATTCTGAGAATCTTTCTATAGCATTTCTTCTCAGAAGGTGATTTAAACAGATGATGAATTTCACTTAGAGTAATGAAGAAACACAGCAGTAGTAAAACAGTGGTGCTGTTCATAGGATCTGATGGTAGCTCACATGATTGTTGCTGTATTCTACAGAAAATGTTGATGAAATCATAGCTTTGATCTATCAGTACATCAACATGCTGAGGCAAGAGGGGCCACAGGAGTGGATATTCAAAGAGTGCCAGGTAAGCTAAACTCCAGTGCTTGCTGTCATCATGTATGTTTGGACAGATTTCTCTACATCTCTGATCCTTATGATAAATCCTTTTGTAACAGTGAACTACATTTTGCATCAACTTGGTGTAGTTGGGTATATGGTGCTGTCCCAATATTTGTGTACACCTTTTGACACTCGACAGGTGTTGTGGTTAGAGTCATACCAGTCCCCTTTACTTCCCAGAAAATTTCATGTTGTTATTGTTCTTCCTTGCGTTCACTAGATGAAAACTTCAGAGGATAGTCCTGGTTGTTCATCTACTGCTGGACTTTGGTCTTGTTCCAGAACTTGAGAGTTGCATACACATCCATTTTACATTTGTGGCCTTTTTGTGTAAGACTGTTGGTTCCTTACCTCTCAGGGAGATGCACTCCAACTTTGAAGGAAGTGTTGATCCTATCTATGTTGACCAGGCTTCCGACTGAGAGCCTTGTTTCTATGATGGCCAGAGAGCTGTAGATAAGATTTTGATCAGGCTTCCAACTGAGAACCTGTTTCTGTGATGGCCGGGGAGAGCTGTAGATAGATTTTGACCAGGCTTCCAACTGAGAACCTTGTTTCTATGATGGCCAGGGAGAGCTGTAGATAGATCTTGACCAGGCTTCCAACTGAGAACCTGTTTCTATGATGGCCAGGGAGAGCTGTAGATAGATCTTGACCAGGCTTCCAACTGAGAACTTGTTTCTATGATGGCCAGAGAGAGCTGTAGATAAGATTTTGATCAGGCTTCCAACTGAGAACCTGTTTCTATGATGGCCGGGGAGAGCTGTAGATAGATTTTGACCAGGCTTCCAACTGAGAACCTGTTTCTGTGATGGCCGGGGAGAGCTGTAGATAGATCTTCACTAATTTGTGCCCTGGTCCAGGTGCGGAACCGGGTGTGGTCCAGTACCTCTGCCTCCCTGCTGTTCTTAAACTCGGTCATCCTAAAAACTGAGGTCATTGGGAAAAAGAATCCGGCCTTGAGGGGTGTTCAAAACATCACCTCTGGATGGAGATAAATACTTTTGGCCACTCCCACTACGATTTAAGTTGCCAGAGGTCACAGTGAGCAAGAGCACATAATAATATTTCTGTTACCTGTTAGACGTTAGTGTAAGGACAGATTAGACGTTAGTGTAAGGACAGATTAGACATTAGTGTAAGGACAGATTAGACGTGAGTGTAAAGACAGATTAGACGTTAGTGTAAGGACAGATTAGACATTAATGTAAGGACAGATTAGACATTAGTGTGAGGACAGATTAGACGTTAGTGTGAGGACAGATTAGACGTTAGTGTAAGGACAGATTAGACGTGAGTGTAAGGACAGATTAGACGTTAGTGTAAAGACAGATTAGACATTAGTATAAGGACAGATTAGACGTTAATGTAAGGACAGATTAGACGGTAATGTAAGGACAGATTAGACGTTAGTGTAAAGACAGCTCCACATGAAGCTTGTAAAGCAAGTTTTGCTCAGAAATCTTGAGTAGAAGAACTGCAGACACCATGGATGAGTGGAGAAGTATTTTCTACGTGTGTGAAGAGGACCTTGCGAGCATTGTGGAAAATACAGTTTCAGAACTTTTTAAGTGCACTAGCCATTGTGTAACCGTGGCTCTCAGTGTGAGGTATTTACCAAAACATTGTCTGCTACCAGTCTTGGGTAAGTGGACACGGAGATACTCTGTTTTTTTGTAAACAACTGATGCAGGCATTTCTTATATTTTTTGTGTGTGTCTAATCCAGATTAAAGTACAGACTTTATTGATGTTATATCTCCATACAGATTTGTAAGAGCTTTTTTAGGATAATCTTTACAGATCATTGTGTCTTCTCCTCTTCTTCTTCTTCTCCTTCTTTCATCAATCTGTCAGTAAACATTAAGAGGCCAGTAGTCTTGACAAAAGCTATCAGGCCATCCAAATCTTCCTATTTACCTAACAGCTTTATCCTGAGGTAGGAACAATTCAGATGGCTTTTCTGTTAGCACTGTACACTTTACAGTGTCGGAGTACATGCTTTGGGTGCCAAGTTGTAGACACATCTCTGTTTTCTATCCCAAAAGACTTCAACATATGTTGATGAAGTGTGCTATGCCCCTGTCTTAAGTCTGAATATCACATCCTGTACCTCTGTAGATTTGAATCTAACCTTAGGAAGAAAATTTAGTGTAGGTATTTAGCTACTTTTCTTGGATACTAGTTTCTATTCAAGTCTCAGCCTCCTGGTGGGTTATTTAACACTTTGCTTGTACCACATCGCGGCTGATTCTGATTTATTGATCTGCTATTTCTTTGCCTTCCAGACCATAGTTATTGTTGTATTATTTTCCATGAATAAGATTCTTTTCACGTCCTTGTTAGGACGTAATTTTTTGTTATTTGAAGCCCCACTCTGGCTTTTGCCAGGGGCCGCAATATAGGCAGGTCATCATTATGGCCAAATGTCTGAATGCGGTTTCTGGGACCTCTCCACGGTGATTCTCATCCGCATGGTGGCATTTTGTGTCATCGGGTGTTTATCGCTTGTGTGATGTCCTGGTGGGGTAGAAAGCCAATCCAATCCATGAATAAACTTTACAGATCATTGTAATTTGTAACAGTGAATAATAATTGATGATCTTTATAATCTGTCACCCATAAGTAATCGTCACAGAACATTGTTGTCTCTCAGTACTCATAAATCCTTACAGCTCATTACTGTCTGTCTCTTTGTAACTATTGCATAATGCAGCATTTGTAGTCTCTGCAGAATTACTGACATAGTAACATCCTTGTTCGTACTATTTCAGGACCTTGCAGCCATGTCTTTTAACTTCAAAGACAAAGAGTCTCCGAAGTCTTACACCAGCGCCTTATCTGGCAGACTACAGGTGTGTATAATTTTGTGTATACATTGCATAGATAGATGTGAAGATTGTTAATATTGAAATGTCATATAAACACATGTTTCTCTTTCATTAAATGTCATATAAACACATGTTTCTCTTTCATTAAACAACTAATTCAAATAACAGACTGCATGTTTAGTCATGTAACCAGAAACAGCCTAGCTGTAAACCATAACACCACCTGCCAACCGCCCTTTTAGGGGCGACGGAGATGGAGAAGTAATAAGAATTTTAACAGAAGCTGCTTCTCTTAGAGTAAGGAACCTATGTACCAGTAATATAACAGTACAAAAACAAAGTTCTCACTGCAGAAAGGATGGGTAAAGGAATTGACAAAAGTGTCTGCACCACTTTGAGGTAATACCTGAATCCTCAAACGATCATCGTACTTTCTCACAAAATTAATATGCACGAGTTCAAAGAGAGAGTAGAAAGACAGAAAAGAAAAAATGGTAATGGAGACAGCAGTGAGGATAGTGGCACAATTATTAGCTGTAGTAGAAGTAGTAGTAATAGTAGCAGCATCTGTCATAACAGTACATCAGCAGTATTAATAGTAGTATAGCGGTAGAAATAATTACATGTTTGGATCCCTGTAATGACTTTGGGCTCCAATGTCGGCCACCTTAATTGGATACTAGGTGAAGTCCTGGGAAATAAAGGCAGCCTGTGTGATGTTAACCACATGCCCTACCAAGTACCAATTTGTCTATTAAAATATAGGTCAGGTCTAGCACTATGTGCCCAATATGCCTGAAGGCGTGGGGGAAAAGGGGTTCATGGTGGGGGGAGTGATGGGGGGGTCAAGTAACATAAGGCTGATGGCAATGCACAATATATATGTGTACTAACCACAGAAAGTAGTGGGGCTGCCAAAATAAGCTCATGCTTTGAGCAGGCTTAAGTCATTCATCGTCCAAGAAAATGGACAGAAATCCGTTAATCTAGACACCTATAATATAACAATGACCGCACAAGTAATTACCTGGTAGTAGTGATAGTGCTGTAGTTAAACTATAATAGTTAAATGTCATTGCACATGACGTCTTCTTGTGGGGCCAGTCCAGTCTTGTATTCAAGGATCGTGTAACAATTGTAGCTGCAGTAGAAGTAGCAGTAGTGTTAGCAGGAGCAACAGTAATACAAATAGCGGTTGTGTTAGTAGCCTTGTTAGAAGTTAATCAAGATCTATTTGTTGTACAGGATTACCCCGTGGCTGATACTCTGAGTGTCTACTCATTGTTTGATGAATTCCGACCCGATCTCATCAACCTGATCCTTGACAAGCTTGTCCCTAACAACATGAGGTCAGACTGTTTATTTATGCTTGTCATTATTTACAAGTTTCTGTCGTACATTAGGTTCATCACACTTTAAACCAGCACTACAACACATGTTACCTTTTCATCTTTCCAGGCGATAGTGTTATGTTGTGCTTTAAGAAGGCATGAGACTCACAGCCCATGGTGATTTTGAGTGTGACTAGCAACACCCGCTCGCATCTTCCACAAATATGGCACGGTTTTTCAGGATTGTTGTTGTCGGTATTTATATTTAGTCTATTTCTTAGTCAGCGGCGAGCGAGATCGCGTGCTCTATATTCCATGATGAGAGCGCTTTTAATGGTTCCAAAACTTGCAGAACTGGCCATAACCCAAACCCGCATGCCACACCCTATGTCCTACGAGAGAGTGCAGCCTACGTCCCACGACTGCTTGGTCCTGGAGCAAATCATCAAGCACCTTCTTATTGCCTGAATTACCCTCTGTTGCTGAATTTTTAGTCCCCAGTTGTATGAGATGGAAAGAATTTGATAGCTATAGTCATTCGATACCTAGATGTCTTGCCTTCCTCACTCAGAGCAATTTAAGTTGTCTATTTTATGAATTTCCAGCCATTAGAAGAACAGTGTATAGAGACAGACAATGTGATTTGTGTATTTCAGTGGAAATAATTCAGATTTTTGTGTTTCATTATATGTTGTTGGAACTCTGTAATAATACATCTGATGAGAAACAGTGAAGTATGCCAGACAATAAATTGTCAAAATATTGCGTCCACATTATTTAAATCTAATTCATGGTTTTTTGCTTTGTAGCATCCTGTTATCTGATTTCAAAACATGTGGTTTGCACAGCTACAGTAGTCTAGCATCTGTTTTATATGTGTTATAAACTATACTTTATTATATTTTAACCTTAACTTTTTTGTGCTGAATTAACTAGGATGTTTTATAATAAATTGGGACGCTGTTTATTCTGGAGTGAAATGTACTGTATTATGTGTACTTTAAAATATACTTCTTTATGTATTGTTGTTAAATATACTTTCTGTATACTGTTATACTTTATCATGCATGCCATTGCAAAATGCACTTAATGTGTCTGCAAATGTAAGATATAATTTATGTTGTATTTATTTTAAAATCTACCTATTTCTGCCTTGCGTTTTTTCTAATAGGGTCACTGTGGTTTCCAAGAAGTTTGAAGGGCAGACTGACAAAACAGAAAAGTGGTACGGAACACAGTACAAGGTCTCCAAGTTTACAGAAGATCAGATTAAGGTCATTGACATTATTTTCAAACCTCTGTGTTTATCATTGAAGATCTTGTTATTACTGCATCTAGGGAAGCACTCAGGGCCTCTACCTCCTAGCTTAACTCTGTTGCCTGGAGAGCGCTAACAAATGGGTAATTAACCTTTGGGAATCCCCGTAAAAATAAATTGTTTATACGGGTCACTAATAAATGTAAAACATTTATTTACTTTTTTTATTGTTTGTTGTTATTGTTTTTTTTTTAAATGAATTAATTCAATAAGTATAAAGCTTTATAACGGTAGTTATCAGTAAACGCATACTAAGTAAAGCATTAAATGGAATACATTCCCAGAGACCTAAATTTATAAAGATATTCAAAGCAATATTTCCCTGTTGAAAATTTGAACAAAGAAGACACAGACTGCATTATTTGTTAACTGTTGTTTTTTAACTGTTATTAACTGTAGTATACCCCTGACGAGGATCCTTATGCCGGGGTGCTGGTTTCGATCCCTGCCACAGACAATTTGTCTTGCGCTGGGTTCAACAGTGGTACCAAGAGCTGACCGTTCAGGAAGCAATAGCCGACTAGTACAATGTGCCAAGAAAAACCACAACAGCCAATAAATACAGAGGTTGGCTCTGCAACGTTCTGTAAAAGATATGCAACAAACTTTTTTTTAAACATAAGTATTTATGTTAATTGTGTTCTCTTACTGAAGAATGTGTTTTTTCTAATTTAAAATATTGTATTAATAATTAAATATCTTTCACTTATGCATGTTTTATGTAACTGATGAGGTGATTGCTTTATGCTTTGACTTGTACAGAAGTGGTCCAAATGCCAACTGAACCAAAACCTTCGCCTTCCTGCAAAGAATGAGTTTATTCCTACCAACTTTGAGCTGGTTGCACGGGAATGTGAGGTAGGTTCCCTGAGTGGTTGTTTTTGTTTCTTCATCTTCTGTGTTCTCCCAAAGAAAGGTAGTTGGCACTTTTTGGTCCAAAACATCAACTTTCAGCAAAACCCCAGCTAGTCACTTTGGTGCTTTATTAATATCACTTTTGTGCTTGATTAATATCCTACCACAAACAGGGAAAATCCACAGGGCATGGGACAGTCTAATATTTCAGAGGATGGTAGATACGCTGCATGCAGTCGTGGGACCTAGGCTGCACTCTCTTGTGGGATATAGGTGGTTTGGGGTTAGGGCCAGTTCTAGATGTTTTGGGGTCTTTAAAAGCATCAAAAAGCAGGTAAACAGTCTTACCACCCTCTAAAATGTTGGACTATCATGTGAGATCGTCTGGTGTAGGATGTTAATAAAGAACCGTCACTTTTTATGATGTGCTTTTTAGGAGTGCAGGGGGGTCTTCTTATTTTTTTCGTCCCAAAAATGTGACACCTAATTTGCTCATGGAGGTTTTCATTTCTACTTTATTTGACTGTAGAATCTAAGATTTTAACCTGTGGGGTTGGTATTCAGATATCTGTGAGAAATAGGTAACATAAAATCACTGATGATAGTGTCTATGGAAATCTTTCTTCTTCTTTTGTGGTCTCACTGATACCAGGTTGTCGCACACTGTTGTGGTTTTGTTGTCTCACTGATACCAGGGTGTAGCCTAGTGTCATGGTTTTGTTGTCTCACTGATACCAGGTTGTAGTCCAGTGTCGTCATTTTGTCATCTCACTGATACCAGGTTGGCTCTCTGGCTAAGTCGATGCGAACGCTTCGTAATGCTGGGTTCGATCCCAGCTGCGGGCCATGCGCCTTACATTAGTTTTGACAGTGGTATCAAGAAAGCCGACCATCCAGAAAGCAATGGCAAACTACTGGACATAAATTTGCCTAGAAAAACCACACAACAGCCAGGAGCTATTAGGGTTGGTTCTGCAACGTCCTGTAAAGGATACACAACTAACCAACAACTGATACTAGGTTGTAGCCCAGTGTCGTCGTTTTGTCATCTTACTGATACCAGGTTGTAGCCCTGTGTCGTCGTTTTGTCATCTCACTGATACCAGGTTGTAGCCTAGTGTCATGGTTGTCTGTATTTGTCTTGCGCTTCTCAGGTGGCTTGATGATGGATTTGTTCATCTTGTTTACAGGTCTCAGCTACACTGTTCATCCTTCTCTTTCTTGGTCTTCCCCTCACCTTCCTCCCAGATGTTCTGCTGTAAAAAAGTCTTACAAGCAGTTTGGTCTGGCTGCATTCTCACTAGATGACTTAACCATTTTATTCTTTGTCTGTCAATGTAATCCAGATGAAAAAGAGGCTGGGAATGAAAAGAGTTGTTAATGAAAGATATAAAACACTAGCAGATTGAAATATCTGGACATAACAGACTCTGCAGCAACATGTGCAAGAAATTCTAGACTTTCTGCAGACATATTCTGTGCATGTAGTAGTTCCCAGCTCAGACCAATTGACATTCCATTTGAATTATCATGTGTTCAGTTCACACTGAGTTCAAAATAAAGCTGTTTGGATAAGTGGATGACATGTTTTGCACCACAACCTTCTAATACCCCTGTGGTGTTATTTGAAAACAGCTAGCAGGGATAACGAAATAAAACAAGAAGATAGATGTGAATACATTTGTTACTGTCAACAGGAAATGATCCTTTGAGTCTGCAAGTTTATGTAGCGATGATGTCTCATTGTTTTATTGCTTCAGCTAATTGGTTAATTCTGGATTTTCCGCACGGAGGATATAACTCAGAAAATCACAGGTGTGTGTGACTGACATGAATGATACAGGTATTGAGGTAGTTTTATATGAACATGATGCCATAGACTTCACAGAGAAGGGGAATCAGGAAGGCAATTTTGATAAAAGATAAAATGATTGCGGATATATTAAGAGCCGAGCATCTGAAAAGAAGCATACTTGCTGTAGCAACTTCCTAAAGTCCATGCCATGTGGCGTTAGTTGTCATGTCTGTCCACAGCCTTCTGTCTCTTGAATTTTTAGTCAACTCTGATACAGATGATCTTCTATGCCATGATGTCAGACTGTCCAGTCTCTTTTGTCTTGGTCCTCCTCTGCCTCTCCTCCCGGCCAACTTTCCTACTGTCACGAGGTACTCCAGTACCCCTTCTCATTACATGACCAAAGAATGTAGATTGTCTCTTTCTGATGCGAGCAATCGGTTTTATTGTGAGTCAGTTTCTTTCAAGACGTCTTCATTACTCTTTTGAATCTGTCTAGGGTATTCTCATCATTCGTCTATAAAACCAAATCTCTGCAGCTTCCAAAAAGGTTTTTACTAACTTAACAACTGTCCATGATTCACTTCTGTACACCAAGATAAGATTTGTATAGCTTTTAAGAATTCTCCCTCTCGTCTCAGTTGACAAAGTCAACATTGGTCCAGAAAGCCATTGTGCTAATTGTGTAAGACTTTTCTTAATGCAAATGGCTCTTGCTAGTCACACTCGACTCACCATGCTGATGGGCCCTATAATAAAAATGCTATAAATACTATTAAAATACTGTCATCTAGAAAATTGAAAAGATGCCTGCCAACACATATTCTGAAAGGTTTCATGTTTAACATTTTTATCTGTTCTGTCATTTCAGACTTCGCCTTTACCAGATGTGATCAAGGTGAGTTATGTTTGTAAATTTCAAGTTTTGTTTGTTTATTCATGAATACAAATGGTACTTGCCCCCCCCCCACCCCCCCGCCCCCCCCCCCCCCCCCCCCACCCCCCCCCCCCCACCCCCCCCCCCCCCCTCCCCCCTCCCCCCCCCCCCCCCCCCCCCCCCCCCCCCCCCCCCCCCCTTTTCAATCTCAGTAACTTTTTCTGCACTGCTTAAATATGGAAATCTAGTCTGGTTAACAGATGCTCAGATTTGTTTTCCTAAATGTTTGTATTTCACATTGTTTCATCACCATCACATACCATGTTGACAAACATGGACTGATACAATTGAGCATTTCACATAGTTTTAGATCAGGTCAACATAATTGTTTTGACTTGGCCTAGCCATTCAAGTATTCTTTGTGGGTTTTTTTCCCCTTACTATTTCCTTTGGTCTTTTTCCGTCACAATTGTCTTTTGTCTTTAGGTTTTCAAGTTTATTTCTCCTCCTAACATGTCTGAAAAACCTTGCCTTTCTGTGTCAGTTTATTTAATTATTTATGATTTCCATATTTGTGTCCCTTCTTGGAGTACGGCATCATTCGATTTTCTATTTGTCAGTTATATTGTTTACATTTTCCTCAGAAACTGCATTCTGCTGCCATTGGATACTTTATAAGCTTTTCTGCTTCAGAAGTGTTTGCAAGTCCAGAATTTAGAAAAATAGTTTTTCTTGTATGCTGTTTACATTTTCAGAGCATATATGTTTTCTAAATTATTTATGTACTCAACACAAACATTATGGTTCCGTCTCTTTGGCAGTGGTGTTGTTCTTTTTTTTTTTTTCAAAACCTATTTGAGGTATAATAAGCAAGATTATAAGTTTTATCTCCTAACCCTTCAGCAACCCTCCTAGTATAGTTTTACTTCACTTCTTGTGAATACAGAAATGTGTGGACTGGTTTTAAATTATCATTGATGAGCACAGAGCTGTGTAAAGGTTTCCATGGTGAAGTGGTCAGTCCGTTTGTCTCTCATCTGAAGGTCCTGGGTTTGTTTTACAGCTTGTTTTTCAGTTTATAAAAAGTATCATGTGTCGTAGGGCGATTTAGAAGTTTTCTTGCAAATATTTTTGCTGTGATTGATAGCAGGAATGTGCCACGGTGATTGTTACAATCCTGGTAATTCCCTTTTCGCTTGTAGAATGTGTATTATTGATGCGTCCTTGAATTCTTTATCTCAACAGAACACAGAACTGTGTGAGTGGTGATGCCATGTTATCTCAACAGAACTGTGTGAGTTGTGATGCCATGTTAATTATCTCAACAGAACACAGAACTGTGTGAGTTGTGATGCCGTGTTATTTATCTCAACAGAACACATAACTGTGTGAGTTGTGATGCCGTGTTATTTATCTAAAAAAAAACGCATAACTGTGACTTGTGACTCCATGTTTTTTATGTCAACAGAACTCAGAACTGTGTGAGTTTTGATTCCACGTTCTTTATGTCAGCAGAACACAGAACTGTGTAAGCTTTGATTCCATGTTCTTTATCTGAACAGCACACAGAAGTGTTTATGTTGTGATTCCATGTTCTTCATCTCAACAGAACACAGAACTGTGTAGGTTGTGGTTCAAACAAGATGACAAGTTCCTGAAGCCAAAAGCTTGCATCAACTTTGACTTTGCCAGGTAAGGCTTGGGAAAATAAGCCAGTCCACTTCAATCACAGGATTGTTCAATCCAGACCTTTATTTGCGTGACCTCCTATCAAAATGTTTCCCTTATCTGTTTTATGGCTATGGAACCTTTTCACTTATGGTGCGGTGCCCCCATGTACCGGTGACGCATTGGGGGGGGGGGGGGGGGGATATAGACCCACTGACCCCTACAAGCATGCCATAAGAATTTACT
Organism: Candidula unifasciata; assembly: GCA_905116865.2. Taxonomy (NCBI): domain Eukaryota; kingdom Metazoa; phylum Mollusca; class Gastropoda; order Stylommatophora; family Geomitridae; genus Candidula; species Candidula unifasciata. Next base: position 1,662,323 of record CAJHNH020006890.1, on the reverse strand, counting down.
AGTTAGGGATGTTTCTTTTGAAGTCCGAGTGCATCTGCCTGAGAGACAAGGAACCAACAGTCTGCATACAAACAAGCCAGATCTGTAAAACAGATGTGCATGCAAAACTCAGCTTCTGGAACAAGACTATAAAGTCCAAAAGTAAATGAACAACCGTAATTTTCCACCCGTATTTACAGCCGGCGAATGAAAGGAAGAAGAAGATCAAAGTTATTAGTAGTGACTGTTAATGTCACTTTTCTGACTTGTCTGTAGTAACCTATTTAGGAAATATTAAGTTGTCGGCTGTTTTCATGCCTGCGCAAACATTTTAGGTCAGGTTATGAATACATAAACTAAAAATAGCATGTGGTTGGGGGGGTGTGGTCCTTTGAGCTAAATAGCATTCTGAAAGCCAAGTTGCCGTAAACCTCTGTGATATAAGTCACAGGGTCACTGCTTGGGTAACCTGATACTTATAGTTTTTTTTATTTTTACCTTCAGCCAGTTCATTAATATCGATTACAAAAATGTTTATATATGGAGGAGGGGGGGGGGGGGGGGGGTTAGATAAATAAAACTGTTACGATTTTATTAGTGACCTGTGTAAACAAAAATATGGTGTTTTGTTTTAAGGATTTTTTTCTTGAATTGCAACATAGTCATGGCCTTTTTGTTGTGTGTATGTTCCTGTGGCAAGAGAGTTAAGTGCTATTGCATCAATTATTGTAGGGTTCACAAAATTGTAAAAATAGTCATTATTGAGAGCCCTATAGCCTAGGAGCTAGAGGCTCAAATCTGCTTGGAGTAAAGTGTGGCCGGCATGATGTTGACCCCATCGCCCTTTGAGTACTGATCAGTCTCTACAAACATGTGCTTCTGTCACTGTATGCCTGAATTGCCAAAGGTGTGGAAAGGTCCTTTACTTTACTTAGGTGCTGTAGTGGTGCCATGGCTAGCACGCTTACCTGCCTGTCTACTGTTTGAATTGACCCGGCCTCCCAGTTTGATCCAAACTGAGAACCAGAGAATTTTCTGGGAAGTTAAGACAGCTTGTATAATATTTATAACATCACTTGCCAAGTGCCACCCTTAGAATTAAAATATTATTATCATCCATCAGTCATGTCGATAAGCATAGGTGGTCATGTTTTGATGCGATCGCCAAAATTGTAGATCAGGCCAGTGTTCTTGTCTTACCTTGTTTGTATGGCCAAGCCATCAAGGTATGTATCTCTTTGCCATCCCCTTCCATCAGTCTTGCAAATTGTAACCATGTTTTTAGTCCATTACTTTTCAAAACATGGTACAAACACACACACAGAAATACTACCTTCGCCTAATTCCTTTAATCATTTTACGGTTTTCATCTGTCTATAAGAGACGTGTCTCATTTGTTTTTCTGTCATCCGTGATATTCTTTGTGTTGTTCTCAATAAACATCTTGGCTGTGTATAGCTGTTTGTTTGTTTTTCAGCTTGTCTGCTTAATGTCCACCTGTCACATGCATTAATAATGCAAGTTGTGGAACACTTAATTTTTTATTTTTTTTATATAGTACTAGCACAGTATGCCTCAAGTCTTGTAAAAAAGACCTAGGACTTTTTTCTATTCTTTTTTCTTCTTTTTTTTCCCCTTAAACTAGGCTTGTATTGCGGTTTTCATTGTACATTTGTTCCTGTGATAATTTCCCTGTACTGTTTTCATGCTCAGCCCACTAGCATACATGGATCCCCTACACACCAACTTGAATGCCATCTTCACCCAGCTCTTCGATGATGCTCTGACCGAGTACTCCTACATGGCAGAGATAGCTGGACTTAAGTATAGCCTGGATAGTTCTCTATATGGACTTTCGGTGAGTGGCCAGCAACATGGCTTCAGCTGACTTTTGTTTTAGGTCATTTACAACCTCTTTGCTTGTTTATTTATTGTTGTTGTTGTTTGGATTCACCAGCTGTGAACTTCATTGGAAAGTCCTGTTTATTTGGTTTGTTTTCACCGGCTGTGAACTCCACTGGAAAGTCGTGGTTGGTTGATTTGAGTTCACCAGCTGTAAACTGCAGCAGAAAGTCCTAGTTATGCATTCTTTTTTTAGGCCACTCCGGCACACCAGGTAGTGACAGAGCTGACAGACTGGGAAAGAAAGGACACAAGAACAACCAACTACAGCGACAACCCTACAGACAGCAAAAACACTTATAAGAGCTATAAACAAAGAGACTTGGCTGAACAGATGGGCCATGGGAGACACTGGAAGAGAGTTTATAGACATATGGCTGGCCCTGATCCTAATGACAGCATTACCCATCTAACAAGACGGTCTGGTAGTCTTACTTTCAGCTTCATAGCAAACGGGTCACCTCATCTATGCTCTGCTCCTGTGCCAACGAAAAACACACAGAATGTTTATCACAGTCCCTTGTGGAACGATTGACAGACTGCTGTCTCAGCATATCTAGCATTCACTCGCATTAAAGCATACGGTAGCCATCCGAAGTGCTAACACAAACAGTCCGACATTAGAATTGCAGTTCATCATTGATGGTAGCAGAAGTCGCCAACAGATCAGCAGTTGCCCATGCGATCAATTTTAATCACATACGGGCACCACCAACATTGCACGACAAGCATCACGCCATTTCCAATTCACACCATCATGTTGGTCACAGTCGAAAAAACATTCCAAATGAAATCCACAGCTCACAGTGTCACGCCATGCATTCAGCTCAGTAGCTGGGCAACGAAACTATATCCAGTCTACAAATGGAGCAAAAATGCATTGGCCGCCATCCGGCAAAAGCAAATAATTTGCCTCGGCTTCGAACAGAGCCCCTGCCTAGCATCCATTTTGAACGCAAGAAGGGACCAGGCCACCATTTTCAGACTCAGAACACAACATACTCAACTTGGACATCTAAACAGAATACAGCCACAAACTCTCCAGAGTAAGTAAAGTAAAGGACCCTTTTCCACACCTTTGGGCATATAGGGCTAGACCTATATTTTATAGACCAATCGGCACAAGATGAGTTATATGGTCAGCATCACGGTTGCCCCTACTTCCCGGGGCTGCACCCGGTACCCACTCAAGGCTGGGTCGACCTGGGAACCAAGGTCATTTCTGAATGCTACTCGTTTCGAGACCAGACAAGTGGAACACCTTGTACGAGGAAAGGAACAGCTTATCAAAACATGCAAATTCCACTACATGGCGTTGGGCCAGAGGGTAAAAGCTCATGATTCCGCTGGATCGACAACAACAACAACAATGCATCCTTTTGGATTTTGGCTGTTTGCCAGGACCTGAGTATGCATGCATGTACATCGCTTTTACTGGCTTATTTGTGCAGTATGTTGTTCCTTGTCTTTCTTGCAGGGATACTCCAGCTTTAGGAGAATATTTTATTTAATCTTTTGATATGATTTTATATTGATATAACATTCTCATCAGTATTATCATTTGCAGTGCTGATAAGCATAGGCTGTCATGTTTTACCATGCCTTATGATTATTAAGGGGGGGCTGCCTGGTCTCGATGCATGGTGTCCGCTTCGAGTCTTGGAGGACTCAGCTTCAAACCCTGATGAATGCTGGGATTTTTTTCACGTGGACTTCTAGTATAAGTAATTTTCCCTGGTCTCTGGGTAGTAAGATCGGACCCCCATGTGTATTGTTGCGCATGTAAAATGATCCCTTGGCAGATGGAAATTGAAAAGAGTAGCCTAACGGTGCTGCCCAGGCAGAATTTGAAGTTAAAAATCTACCCAAAAGTATTTCAGGATCCTCACTGGGCTGAGATTCTTCAGACTCAGGCTTGAGTCAGAAGTAGAACGGAGCACTTATGGGTTACCCCTTGTGCCATTATGTTAATCCGTCGTCTAAAACATCAAGTAGATAGAACAGGCAGACTGTAAAGTGATCTTCTTTACATGTCAATTCAGACTGTAGAATTGCCGAGGCAGTGGTATGACTAACAGGCATGCATGTCTATCTGATGGGCATAGATTCATCATATCTCCAGGTCAGATTTTTTTTTTCCAATCGGCCTTATCTTCCATGTCAACCAGTCCTGAAATTGGTACCGGGTGACGTCCTAGAAAGTAAAGGCAGCCAGTGTGAGATGACTGCAACACCCACCAAGTCTCGATTGATGTGTAACAACAGTATTGAGCTAGCATTATTTGCTTAATGTGTCTCAAGATAGATAAAAAGGTGCTTTATTTTACTTGCATTGTCTGTGTTTAAAGGGCTCATTTCTAATCATCTGCTTTGACCAGTGCTATCTTAACAGCATTATGGGTCCGTGGGCAAACTAGTGTGCTGGGACCTGACAGCCACTTACAGGGATGCAATTTGTATTTATAGCAAGTCACTTGACATACACAGATTAGCATGGGGTCCTACGCTTATGGGGCCCCCAGGCAAGTGCCCAGGGGGATCTTGAGTTTAGATGGCCCTGTCTCTGACACATTATTTATAACTGTCAAGCCTCCTTCTTCTTCTTCTTCTTCCCTTCTTCTTCTTCTTCTTCTTCTTCTTCTTCTTCTTCTCCTTCTTCTCCTTTTTCTTCTTCTTCTTCTTCTTTTTTCAATCCTAATTTGATGTGTGGATGGGTGACAATTTTGTGTGTGTGAAGATGAGGGATCTGCGAATTGAAGTAGTGAATTTATCAACATTTATAATTGTGTTTATTTATCGGCATTTTAGCTGTCTGTCAAAGGGTACAATGACAAGCTGCCTATTCTTCTCAAGAAAATTGTGGAAAAAATGACATCATTCCAAGTTGACCCTGAAAGATTGGCCATTTTTAAAGAAATTGTAAGTTTTTTAATGTTATCCATGTCATAGTTTGGTTGTTTAAGTCTCACAGCAGTGACATAATGACATTTAAGAATGTCATAAACTATTCTTTTACTGTATTTGCCTTTAAGGCAGTTGACATGTTGTTTCGTGGTTTTTCAGCTAGGCTGCAATATCTGTGCCTTTGGACCCAACACATTTGATTTTGGCAGATCATTAATTAGTTGTCTTTTACATCATGGGCAGTGACATGGGACTGAGTGGTCTCAAGGTAAAGTGTCTGCCTCAAGTGCTGGAGGTCCTGGGTTCAAGCCCCAGTGAAGGCTGGGATTTTTTCACGTGGACTTCTGGTAATTTTCCCTGGTCTGTGGGTAGTCAGACCAGACGTCCGTGTGTATTGTTGCGCTTGTAGAAAAAATCCTTTGGCAGTTGGAAATCGAAAAGAGTAGCATAACGGCGCTGCCCGGGCAAAATGTAGGGTTCAAAATCTATGCAAAGTATTTCATGATCCTTGCTGGTGCAACAGAGTTTATGCACTGCTCTGAAATTCTTCAGACTTGGGCTTAAGTTAGAAGTAGAATGGAGCACTTATGGGTGAGACTCATGTGCCCTGATGTTGATCCGTTGAATAAACATAAACATCATAGGCAGTGGGTCTGTTTTTTTTGTTTTTTTTTCTACTTATTATGGAGCCCTAGAACCCATATTCATTCATTGTCCTCTTGTGCCATTATATGTCAAGTAGGGCTCAGTCTTTTTCTCCATTTCGTTTTAACTTGTGCTGTCTTTTTGATGTCATGGATGGAATTCAGTCCAACACCTTTGGCTTCTGTCATCAGCACTCACTTGAAGATTTCTCTTAGATGTCCATGTTTTCTTTATCCCTCAGTTTTCCCATTTCAGAGCCTGTTTGGCAACACACATGGAACCCACAAGGGAATAAACTATTTCCTGTACAGTTTGAAGAGAAAAGTATTTTTGTACAACTCTGAGAGTTTTGCATTCTTACCGTTCTGTGACATGGGAGGAGCAGCTGGTCAAGCACTGGCTGCCAAACAGAAAATCTATGTTTAATTCTCAGAGAGGACTGGAGATTTTTGTCTGACAGGGACAAACAAAACAGTCCGAACCTGCACAGTCCGTGGTGTCTACACTAACCATGTGGCCTTAAATCCTTTATGCTTCCATGCCGTACTCCAGTTTTGGCCGTATGCTTGTCATACAGCAATGGCATCTGCACCCCAGCTTGTTCCAGTAAGTTTCTTTATGTCTGAGCTGGAGGGTAGCTTTCCTTTAGGTGTCTTCAGTGTGGCGGCCCCAGGTTAGCCTTTTACTCCCAAATGTGTGGGGTTTTCCTCTTTAGGAAGGTTGTTGATCTAGCTTTGTGGGAAGTGAGAAGAGAGTCAAGACGGTTTTGGTCTGGTTTAATGTGACTCCAAAGGAGTCAGTCCATTTATTCACTGTATTTATTGCTTCCTGCATTCTTGTTTTAGTTGTTCCAATATGTACAGCTTGGGTCCATATGGCCAGTTTATCTGCATGTAGGGCCTTGTGAATGTGAGTCGTGAACTGTTTTGGGAGGTCATTGATGAAAAGAATATGCAGGGTAGGAGATATAACACCTCCCTGAGGGACACCTTATAACCTGGCCAACTTGCTCTTGTGCTCTTCTAGTCTGACTCTCATGCAGCATCTATGAAGTCTCTAATCCAGACAAACATATGCCTTTTTATCCCACTGTTTGCTAGTTTTAGCAAGAGTCCTTTCTTCCAGACCTTATCAAAGGCTTTAGCCAGGTCGAAGAAAGTAGCTAACAATTTGTATTTTTCTTATTTTTTCTGGAAAGCATCTTCGATTTCCTGTGTGAGAAAAAGAGCTTGGCCATCTGTGTTTCTGTATTTCCAGAAGCCTGATTGGCTGTTGTAATCAAGTTGTGACCATTACAGCTCTACTTGTGAGATTGTTGTATTTACCTGGGTCTTACAGTTGTTCTACCGTCTAGGGATTATAACACACAAATGACGCTCGGTTTCCATTGTATCAGCTATCAGTTTATTCTTTCACATTCTATGATACATGCTGACGATTGTTCACACATCCATATCTTCCAACCGACTATTGACACTAGTCCTTCACACAACATTGGAACTATCTCCTTTAATAAAACTACTACATCTTCTAATAAGACAACTGACTTCTGTGAATTCTCTGATGCGACTGACCACGAGTCTAGCTTAGGCCTGCCCATGTCTACTCAACTGGCCCCAAGTATCCTGTGCAGTTACTTGGTGCCCGGGTTTCCTGCCTAGTTTGCTATATGCGTGGGGAGCATGCGAACCAGCTCGTCACAGCTGTCATCCAATATCTTGTTTTTCTTCCAGGAAATTACGTAACCTGTTGCTCAGCAATATTTCCATAGTCTTTCCAAGGCAACTTAGTAGGCTTATGTGGCGGTAACTGAATTTATTTCCCTTGGGCTTTTCTTTCTTGGCTATGGGGACTATTTCTGCCACCTTCCTTTCCGTTGAAAGTAGTCCCTGGGTCTAGGGTTGACTGAGAAGGTCTAAGAGTCGTTGCCTACCATTTTGTCTCAGTTGTACTATCATTTCATTTGTTATTCGTTCAGGTTCAGGTGCCTTCATTTTCTTAATGTTTCTTAATGTGCATTCAAATTTTGGGGACTAAAGAGTTTATTCATTATATCTTGGTTATCTTCTAGTTTTTTTATTGGTTTTCCTCAGTTCACTTGTCACCTCTTCCCTTGCTCTAGACATGAAGATTTTGCTTTTCTCTGCAAAACTATCAGCCAACAGTTTGCTTGTTTACCAGTGAAAGTTTTCCAGCCATCTTCAATGACAGTGTGGGCACGGCTTGTATTATTCTCCTCATTGAGACTCTTTACTAGATGCCATAGCTTTTTTCCATCTTTCTCCATGTTGAGAGCTGCAGTCTTTCCTGCCATCTTGTCCGGATGCATGTGTTTTTCTCTTCTATAAATAGCCTGGTGTTTATTGTGTTCTGTTACGTTGAGGTCAGAGGGATCTTGTTCCATTTGTACTCTTTGTACACTAGGTGTTTAATGTGGTCAGCATTACGCCGGCCGTCTTTACTTCCCCAGGACATACATCCTGGTACCCATTTTAGGCAGATATCCCAGTATCATTGTTTTCATCATTTTTTCCCCAGAAACCCTTTGGGAGAAAAGGACCATGAACTTGGAGAGGGGGCAGATCCTTTAACAAGCTATTGTTTTACATAGATTAATTTTTTTTATTTTATTTTGTATACATAAAAAAAATTCTTTAGTAATAAATAACGGGGAGCAATCAATTAAAAACGAATGGAGCAGAAAATTACACAATTCTTTCTCTTTGGCCTAAACAAAATTTTGAATTTACTGGTGACTCATATCCTGACACCATAATCCTGATTATCAAGGCAAAGAAAGAATGATCATGGCTAAAATCCATTTTTTTTTCCTTTTGTTAACAATACCACCTCACACAGAGAGACACTCACACTTGCATACCACACTCCCTCCCTCTACAGTGCTCTTTTTAGTAAATATATTCATATCCGGACCTCCTAAGCACTGCACAGCTGCAAACAGACCCAGTATCTTAACTGGGCTTATCTGGGACTGGCCAGTGCAGGAATGCTGTTTAAGTGGCTTCTGTTGGGTTTGTAGTGAGTGGAGATGCTGGGTTCACAACTTCTCTGGGAGAAAGGGTTAAAGTTATTTGTTTATCCCAGCAAATATCCCGGCATTTGTTGGCTCTTTGTGGTTTTACTCGAAATTTTATGTTTAACATATCACCATTACTTTCTGAATACACAGTGCTCATACCATTGTCAAAATGAACACCAATTTTTCTGCTGTATTTGAATTGAATGAGTTATGAGTGAGTAAATTATGAAGTGATATCTCTCTTTCTCACTTTGTCTTTCAGCATGGACGGAACCTGAAGAACTTCCAGGCCGAACAGCCACACCAGCATGCCATATTTTACACCAACATGCTGACTTCTGAAGTTCTGTGGACCAAGGATGAGTTACTGCAGGCACTTGATGGTCAGTAGGTTATTGCATCATTTAGAGCAGTGTTTCCCAACGAGGCGCCCATCTATGCCCCACAAAGAGGCAATTTGATTGTTGGAAAGGGGGGGGGGGGTTGAAAATTGACTCTGGGTGAGTTTCAGTTACATGGGAGGCATAAGAATTTTAGAAAGACTTAGATGGGGCATGGCACACCAAAAGGTTGGGAAACACTGATTTAGAGTACATTATTTCATCTACTCTTGCTTTAGACAGATGTATATGGTTATCTAAAAAACTATACTGTGCCAATGTTAAAATGTTGGGGGACCAATCTGTGACTACTGAGCAGATAGACAAGCGTGCGATATTGCGAATTCAGTAAAGAATTTGGACAGTCCTCCGAATAACGGTCCTAAATTATTTTCGCAGAAAATGAACCCTAACAGCGCCTCATTACGTCATGCCCTACAAAGATTTAAAAGTTGTAACTCAGAAAATATAAGGAACGAAAAGTATGAGGAAAAGGAGGAAGTCTACTACTTACCGATAATTAAGTCCTTTATATGTGAAAATTGTCGCACAGAAGTTGCAAATAGTGACTGAATATCTGCTCTTTCTGGCTGTGCAGCCATTGCAACTCCACCAAGTAAGATTCGGACAGGGTACGGCTATCGTAAATGCCATGTTTTAATTTCCCAACGTTGCTGTAGCCTCGCCAACCGTCAGTCACAATTCTCATTCCGGGCAACACATGATCAGCAATGATGCATTCTAATGTGGTCCGCAACTTACATATAACTGAGGCCCTGCCGTCGGATAGCCCTATCGGGTGTATTCTTGCGTTTCGCTAATTTTTCATCCGTAGTTAATCCTAGTTTTGCCGCCGTTTAATCCTCGTAAAAAGATTATGTTGCGTTTCGCGAAAATTTCGTGCACAGTTAATCCTACTTTTGACGCGGTTGATTCGCCGCAAAAGAAATGCGAATTTTAGAAATGACTGAGGCTCTGTTAGGGTTCATTTTCTGCGTAGATCATTTAGGACCATTATTCGGAGACCAGAATTTGTTTAAATGATTTAGACATTTTTTTTCAACTGCTACAGCAGTAATGATGAGAAGTAATCATTAAACACAAACTGCATTCGTCTCCTTTAGTAAATATAATTATTTTTTCTTTCACATAGCCGCGCAGCACGAATGGCCTCACACTATCTAAAATAATAACTATTTTTCGTTCAGCTAAAAAGTCCTTCAGGTGCTCTGTTTAGTAAATAAAACAGTACCAGAGCTCTTATATAAGCAATGCCATGACTGGTCAAAGCTGTAGTGCCAAGAAATCCCGGCATTTTATGGGGCAGTAGAGTTAAGGATGTTAGTGTTTATGTTTATTCGACGGATCAGCGTCATGGCACATGGGTGTAACCTATAAGTGCTCCGTTCTACTTCTGTGTCAAGCCTAAGTCTGAATAATCTCAGCACAGTGCACAGGCTCTGTAGCACCGGCGAGGATCCTGAAATACTTTTGGTAGATTTTTAACTTCAAATTTCGCCTGAGCAGCGCCGTTAGCTACTCTTTTTTATTTCCAACTAGCAGAAGATTTTTTACATGCGCAAGAATACACACGGGCATCCAATCTTACTACCCACAGACTAGGGGAAAATTGCTAGAAGGTCCACCTGAAAAATCCCAGCCTTTACTGGGGCTTGAACTCGGGACCTCCAGAGCTTGAGGTGGACACCATACTTTGGGACCACTCAGCTCCCCCCCCCCCCCCCTCCCCTTTCCCCTTAAGTACCAACCTGAAAGTATGTGAATGACATTGGGTACTATTATAAGGCATTATTTATTATTATATCAGTTCTGTTAGATATTGTATATTTTTTTCTTTCCTCAGATGTCACACTGGAAAACTTACAGTTGTTTATAAAACAACTTCTGTCTAGATTGTATATAGAAGGTCTCATCTATGGAAATGTCACCAAATGTGTGAGTACTAAGTCACTAATAACTTCACATATTTAATTTAATCATTTGGGGGGGGGGGGGGTAGCATCAGTGGGCCAAGGGGTGGTAATGCAGTTTTTAAATGTCGCAAATGTAACACATTAACACAGACCATATTAATTAATAAAACAGCTGCCGCGCTTCGTACACATATACACCAAGGTGACCAGGGATTGTTGAGTATTATTAGAATACTGCTACAACAAATCACACACACACACACACACACACACACACACACACACAAACACACACACACACACACACACACACACACACACACACACACACACACACACACACACACACACACACACACACACACACACACACACACACACACACACACACACACACACACACACACACACACACACACACACACACACACACACACACACACACACACACACACACACACACACACACACACACACACACACACACACACACACACACACACACACACACACACACACACACACACACATATATTATATATATATATGTGTGTGTGTGTGTGTATGTATATTTAAAATAAACAAACAGACAATGTATTGATCAACACTTATAGAAAGAAGTGGAAATATAGAACACACTAGACAACACAGAAATTGAAAGCTACAGTTACCGTATATAGGGAATCAAACCTGTTGCCTTCAAATGATGTGTGCCCCTGGCTATAGAAACAAGTGTACTAAGAACATGACTAACTAAAAAAGGTGTCTTCATTGGCCATGTCTGTCATATAGCGTGATATCCACAACTATGGAATACAGATAAAATTCATCTCAAGCCATTGAAATGGCACCATAGGTTACAGAAACATTTATTTACCAAGGATATGTCAATTAACAAACACGACAACAATTACGAACATATCAGACGCTGAGTCTAGAATACAACATACATTTAATACAGAGATTGTATTACACAAAATTCACATAAATAAATAGACCCTTGAGGCTGTAGAAATATTTTATATATATAATAAACAAATAGACAGTATATTGATCAGCGCTCATAGAAAGAAGTATGTGAATTACAACAGATAATTGTGTTAGTGTTTAAATATTAATAAGTAAACAGATAAATGAGTGGAATAAAAAAAATTGTTTACTTACTGTCATCGCACTCAAGAAAAACATAAAATATATCCAGAATCAATCACAAAAGAGCATGAACCACTTCATCATCATTGAGTGCCTCGCCAACTGGTGAGAGTGATCATGGATCTCCACAATCTGTGATCTGCAACTGCATGTATCAGTTTGTGTGTTGGCACTTTTTCATGCCATGACAAAAGGCTTTCAAGAATTTTCTTGCACCGACTTTCTCTGTCGTTCCTTCCACAAATCTTTCCGGTGTTCACAACATGTTTTATTTTCCCTCTTCTCATAACATGACCAAAAAATCATGACTGTCTCATTTTTCAGTTTTATTCTAAACTTTCCTATAACTGGAACATGATCACTAAACCAATTTGCTCCTGGTCTAGTCTGTGCTTCAATTAAACTGCTCCTGAATGTTTTTGAAATCAATATATAAACAGTCTGATTACGGACATTATTGCCAGGACTATTCCAAGTCCACAATCGACGAGGGCGGTGTTTAAACCAGCTGTTACCAATTATTATGTTATGTGACTCTCCTCAAGCTATTAGTCTTTCACCTTTCTCGTTCTTTCCTCCTAGGCCACAGCCGCCAATTACTCGATATACTTTTTCACTTCAAAATTATTGCACTGATCAAAAGCCATGTATAAATGATTGTAAAATTCATCAATGTAATCTTATGAGCTTTCTGCAGCTGTTGCATACATCTGTACTAGGTTTGTGTCAAGTGGTTTGCTATAGATCTTCACTAATAGTGCCCTGTCTGAAACAGTCTGGTATCTGGTATCTAACAGTTTGTTTGTTTTTCAATCACATTTAGATATGAACCACTTAGTAAAAGTATAAATAAACTTTAGACACTATCTGTACATTAGATCTTGCTCCAGAGAAACTTTTGGAACACCATAACAGAGCACCTTTTTTTGGTAAATAAAACAATTAGTATTTTCACACACACAAAAACTTTATTTAACACCCAGTTTGCCCCTAATTGTATAGCCTGTGTTTCCAAATAACACGTGAAAGATATAAAATAAATAATAAAAATAAAATAATACAGGATAATATGATATAAAATGTAAATATAAAATAGTAAAACAAATAATAAGGGAATCACATTAGGCCTAACTTACACTGAAGCAAACCACATTTTTCACACACAAAATTTCTATTTATGACAGCTAATTTCGTTATTGCAAAATTTGCATGAGGCACATATTAGAGCTATCCTTCATCAAAGTTTGACTTTATCAATGACAGAAAAAAGTCTCCTTATCAACTTTGTTTTGTCCATTTTGCATAAATCTTATAAACCTGTGTTTTATTTAAATTTGAGGCTTCTAAAACCACAAATCTTGTTGGCATTTATGAATAACTCTGCTGTGAGGCCATTTTGTTTTCAAACAGACACTTAGTAAAAAGATAAAGAACATGCATAAAGATGTGTAGTGATTTTGTCTTTAATGAATACTACCTATCGTTTAATTTGTTGGCCCGTGAATTGAATGTATGCATGTGTTCTTTATAGCTATATGTATGTGGATGTCTGTCATTTACTTTATATTTGTGTATACATATTTGGTTGAGTCTCTTTTTCTCTCCTTTCTCTTTCCTTCTACCTCTCTCCCCTATTCCTCTTTCTTCTTCCAGAGTGCTTCAGAAAGAGAAAGTTGTGTATGTTTTTAATTTATAGACATACACAGACAAGTTTCCTTCAAGTTCCCATAACCCTTTCATTGTGCAAATATGTTTGTTATCAGTCCAAATCAGTAAAATTAAAAATCCCTTGCGTATGGGGAATATAGGGCTAGACCTATATTTGTATGGACCAATCGGCACAAGATGGGTGATGTGGTCAGCATCATGCCGGTATATCAGTAAAGAATAGGATAATTTGTTTTAAATCTACTTTTTTTAAACAAACAAGAGCACCCTTTTTCAGCAGATTGGAAGAAAGATACATTTCTTGCATGTTACATAGAATCAGTTTTAATATATCTCCCTGAATCATGGACAGTTAGTAACCAGAAAAGAGAAATCCCTTGATACATTTCTTGCATGTTACATAGAATCAGTTTTAATATATCTCCCTGAATCATGGACAGTTAGTAACCAGAAAAGAGAAATCCCTTGAAGTCTGTCAAATATGTTTTTTAGAGGGGAGCAATGGAAATTCCTTGGTAAACCAAAATAAGTAAAGTAAATGTTTTGAAAGTGGCGAAGTCTCAAAAACAACTTAATGTGAGTATCAAAAATGCAGTTGATTTTTTTAACATTAGAAGAAGCGTGTTGTGACAGCTGGACAGTTAAATGCAAAAAGATACAGAGGAAGACAGTGGGAGAAATTTGTCATGGGACAAAAAATAACAACAGATAACTTGATACATGCTTTTGTTAATTATAGTATGTGGAATCACATTTTCCATTATGCCATTAGGCAGGGCAAGAGAATGCTGTGAGGAATTTAGTTGCTTTCCAGTTCTTCTCGGTGGGAACAACGTTCCACCAAGGACTTACTTGAGGATCATGATGTTTTTTTCATATTTATTAAAATATGTGGGTATTCAAATTCACAGACTGCTAATTGTCTTTATAATTTTACATTTATAAATTCATTTTCATTGGGGGGGGGGGGGGGGGGGGGGGGGGGGGGGGGTGGGGGGGGGGGGGGGGGGGGGGGGGGGGGGGGGGGGGGGGGGTTATGAATGTAAAACTGTAATGTCTAAACCTCTTGTGTGTCATTTTTCTGTGGATGTTAGCAATCTCTGCAAATGATGGATATGGTGGAGAAGATTTTGGTGAACAACTCTGGCACCAAGCCACTTCTGCCGAGCCAGCACCGCAAGCTGAGGGAAGTCCAGCTGCCTGACGGTAAGTTGTTGGTTCTGTCTCACCTCTTGGTCTGTGTTTGTAATACATTTTAATGTCACTGTGAACAGCCAGCACAGGTGGCGCCCCCCACTCTTCCCTTGAGTCTATGACAAGACTCCCCTACCTCCCTTCAGTGTATGGCAGCACCCCCCCGCCCCCCCCCCCCCCCCCATGAGTCTGTGGAAAGACCCTCACATCGCCCTGAGTCTGTGACAAGACCCCCACCCCCCCCCCCTCCTTTTTTGAGTGTATGGCAGGACCCCCCTCCCCAGTATATTAAAATGTGATCAGAAAGAGGTGTTATTAATCTGTCCTTAAATGCACATGTTAATATATTAATTAGATTTTAAACGGTAGATGTACAAATTGCTCCCAAGAACAAACAAAAAACATCTTAGCCTTTTTTTTTAAGCGTCTAACAAATATTTTATTTATAATTAATGTGAAAAACAAATTATTGGTATAACAGTTGATTACAAGTCCAAATACACTCATTTTTAAAACTGCATGACGCCCCCCCCCCCCCCACCCCCTTTTTTTTCTTCAACTTTCTCACTCCCCCCTGGAGAGGGGGGGGGGGGGGGAGGGCACCTCCCATGATGGAGATCACTGGTTTAACATATGATCTGTACTAGATTTGCCGAGCCGGTATGCTGTGATGTGAGATCTTAGGCTGTCAGTGATTTCCTCAATCCATGTTGTTCTTGGTCTACATCTGCCTCCTGGTGTTTCAATTGCCAGGTTGTACGCTCTCAGTGTGACATCACTGGGCTCATTTTATGTAGCTGGCTGAGCCATTTCAGTCTTTGTCTCAATGAATTTAATGATGGGTAATGTTTCAAAGCTAATCAAGTAATGAGGGCAACTATCTTCCCTGCTGACACACAAGCAGATACCCGGGAGTACTAAAGTGAATCTTATAACTTTTTTTTGGCCAACACTATACTATCAGTGCCAAACATGGACACTTACATCCTATTACGAACGTAAAATTGTGACAACAGAGATGAAATGCCTAAGAAGTGCTGCAGGAGTTTCAAGGAAAGACAGAAAATGAAATCTTGAAATCAGATAAATGCTAGGAATAAAGCCAGTCTTACAGTTTATCAAAGAACAACAAATGAAGTGATTTGGACACCTAACAAGAATGCCCTAGTACTATCTACCACAGCAAGCCACACTGAAACATTACAACGGGTATGGGGCGAGTGGAAGACCTTGGTAAAGATGGAGTGATGGCATAAAGAACAGCCTTACAGAAATGAACATTAGTCCTAATAGTGCTCTTGACAGAGCTTATCACTGAACGTTACATCTCGCCCCGACACTTCACTGAGGTACAAGATGGAAAGAAAAGGAAGTATTCCAGTATTTCTAGCAATCTCTTTATTTCTCAGTATTTTCTGGTTTTGTTCTTGGCTTTTCTCAAACTGTCATTTCACTGATTTGTGATTTAAGCAAAGAAACATTTCTCACAGTTTTGAAGTTCAGCTGTTTTGTTTTGTTCCCTGCGCTAGGTTGTTATTTTGTCCACAAGGAGAAGAATGTGGTCCATGAGAGTTCAGGCATCGAGGTTTACTACCAGTGCGGACAACAGAACACAGAGAGCAACATGTTGCTGGAGCTCTTCTGTCAGGTCAGCTCAGTCTTGACTCATCGGTTTCAAGCAATTTGTGATGTTTTTATTAGTAACTTCATACATGGTGTTTCCGGGAAGGCTAACCCGGTCAGCAAATGCCCGCAGAAGTCGGATGTGTTGGCCAAAAGGTGCAAATATCGCAGCCATGCTGTAAACAGACACAATGCAATTATATCTTTGGATGAACGCAGAAGAAGAAGAAGAAGATACATTGTGTTTGATGTGGCCAGTGTATTTTAGTTTCTAAGTCATAATACTGTTCTTAACTCTTTGAATCCCAGAGTGTTTTGCATCACAGGCCAAAGGGTTAAAAAAGAGAGACATAAAATCAGTGCATAATGCATTCACTGGGAACCTGCGAACGTATGATGCGTTCTTTGGGTCTCAAAGAGTTAAGCTTGTCTCGTTGATGTTCAGATTTTGTATAATGTCAGTTTTTTTCTTCTTTATCTATGATATTCTAAACATTTGTCTGTAACTTGTTTGTTTTTTAAACCTAGTTTTTCTTTATTGTTTGTGACATTGTCTGTGATTCAAATTCATATGCAACCACAGGAAAGATGTGTTTGTTTTTGTTGTGCCGTAATTTATGCTGCTTAATCTCTGTATTGCTATGGTTAGTCTACTTCTAACTAGATTTGTCATCATTGTGTTTTTGTGTATGCTGATTCCATGAGCATGATCCGGCGGGTCGAGGTGGGCTTTGTACGCAGACAGTGAATCAAGCCATTGCAAAACTCCAATGTGCATGGAGTTACCTTCGTCTTTGTCCTAGCCGACAGATTAGCCAGCTCTACCTTAGTTACAGAGGGCCAGCCCATGGATCATGCAGACATTGTTAATGCCATTAGAGAAGTAGGACGATAAGAGGTCAGCACATCCACATCTTTGCTAAGAGTGCAAGAACTGGGAGTAAAGATCGGCACGAGAAGTCTAGACAACCAGCATAGGACTGGGACTATCAACCACAGAACGCTTATGTGTATGTTGAAGGGGGAATCTGAGCACCTGTGGTCATGTCCGGAGTGCCATGAAGAAAACCAAATCATAACTCATTTTTTCTTTCTGCCAGTGGTTTTCAGATAAGAGGACTACAAGTCTCTGTGAAGGATGTTGTGTGAATATGTCCTCCACTGATCCAAAGCATTTAGTTTTTCCTTTGGAATGCTAATTGGTCAGACCTGGGGTCTCCCTACTGCATGTAGAGAGGAGTACGTCTGTGATTCCTGTGGTAATAGAAAAAGTTCTGAGTCCCCAATCTTGAATTTCTTGTTCATATGGCTGAGATGGCAGCTCACAGTCTAAATACATGGGTCTGTTGTTTTCATGAGAGGAGATTGATTGGGTGCTGAGAATTATATTTTAGTTAGCTGCCATTTTGCTAATTCTGTAGCAACGAATCATCATCATTTGCAATGCCAATAAGCACATAAGGGGTCATGGTTCAACTTCTCACAGAAGCCGGCTACTGTTGTTCTCCTACTCAAACTATTCAGCCAAATCATCCAGATATTTATTTCTTTGTCTTCCCCTTGCTTTTCTTTTCCCCATCAAACTGTGCAGTTGTCATCAGGTTTTTGACTTCATTCCTGCTATCCAGAGTGTTTAAAATAGAACATCTACATTTAATTTCTCTGTTCATTTTACTAATTTCAGATGTCGTAATGGAGACTACCTCAACAAGATGTTTTCCAGAAAAAAATACTTATACTAAAATTTGATAGTTAGATAATCTGCAATGTTTCACCAGTGATATGTTTTCTTTCTATCAACTTTACAGGTAATTGGCGAGCCTTGCTTCAATATTCTGAGGACACAGGAGCAGCTAGGTAATTTTTAATTTTTGTTCCAGGGGAATCGGCCATGCTGCATTTGCTAGAGGCTCGCTTGTGGATCAGAAGGTAGTGGGTTCGGGTCCCGGGAGAGCCAGACATTTTTTCAAAAATGACCTTGGCTGCCATGTCGACCCAGCCTTGAGCGGATGCCAGGTATTGTTCTGGGAAGTAAAGGCGGCTGGCATGATGTTGACCACATCACCCTCCGAGTGCTGATTGGTCTGTAGAATATAGGTCTAGCCCTATATGCCCAGTAGGCCTGAAGGAGTGGAAAAAAGGTCCTTTACTTCACTTTGCTAAATCACACACAGGTATTTTCCACCACATATTCTTCCATTTCTGTGTTTGCCTTTAAAAGAGCGGTTGGCATGTTGTGTTGTGGTTTACAGCTAGGCTGCAATATCTGCACCTTTTGGCCCAGCATATCGGATTTCACAAAACCTCTGATTAGTTGCCTTTTCTTGCATGCTTGCTTAGGCGCAGTGGGTGTATTTTTTTCTCTCTCCAAAATGAGGTTATTTTAATTTTTCCTGTCTCTCATACCAGTATTGTCATAATGTGTATGTAATTGTCTTGTGCCTCTGTACAGAAGAGCTGAAGTAGTTGCGCCTTTCAGCCAACACATCTGGCTTCTTCATTTATTAAATGGGTTAGCCTTCTCAGATTCGGGGGATAAAATGCAGATGAAGAATGGTAGTATATTAGATATTCAATATGTTATGTCATTTAATTTTATTCAGCTGTCCGGTTAAAAAATCGTTGTCTTGTTTAACAGCATTGAAAACGTTTCCTTGATAAAACAGGATACATAGTGTTCAGTGGCGTGAGAAGATCCAAAGGGGTACAAGGTCTGCGAGTGATTGTTCAATCATCCAAGCCGCCTCAGTTTGTGGAAGGAAGGATTGAAGCATTCATACAGAAGATGGAGGTCAGTTATGCCTTGACTTTGTTCTTTTCACAACTTAGTTGACATTTTTCTGTTACTCTGCTATTAACACTGGCTGAGTGTCTGTGATTTATCAGTGGAAGCAAACATTTTTGAACTGTGGCAGTTTAGGCTTGTGCCAGGCACGAGAAGCACACCGGACACATGAGAAGTCTTGTCAACCAACATAGGACTGGGACTATCAACCACGGAACGCTTTCTTCTGTTTTATCTATTGACAAATATTTATATTGACAAATATTTCTATTGACAAATATTTCTATTGACAAATATTTCTATTGACAAATATTTCTATTGACAAATATTTCTATTGACAAATGTTTCTATTGACAAATGTTTCTATTGACAAATATTTCTATTGACAAATATTGTCAGTTAAAACAATAGAAATACTTTTGACTTTTGCAGTTTGGCACCTGCTTGTCCACCGGGTCTTCATTCATCTTCTGCTTCTTCTCTTCTACCATTTCCCTCATCGATGTGTGGGGGGCGGGGGTGTAAGGATCATTTGTGCGCTTTTTCCAATGCATTGTACAGGTTGGTGTTTATTTCTGTTAGGTCGCTCCTGGTGATGTCGGCCCATCTCTTACGTGGTCTTTCCCTTGCTATGTGTTCATTACATTTCTTCAGCGTGGCTGTCTGTGGCAGCTGGTACAAGGGCATTCTTGTGAGGTGGCCAAACCATCTCGTTTGTTGTTTCCTAAGAATTGAATGACTGGTTTCAATCCTAGTCTTCTTCCGATTTCTTCAATCCTAATTTTTTCTTGTCACACCGGCAGTTCTCCTAAGACATCTCATCTCTGTTGTTACAATCTACCGCTCATTAGTTGTAGTAAGGGTCTATGTTTGGCGCTGGTAGCACAGTGTCGGCCAAAAAACCGTTCTTATGAGATTTGCTTCAGTTAGCAGAGGTTAGAGGTATCTTTCTGTGCACCAGAAGCGGTATTAATATTTTATTTATTGTAGTAGGGAAAACAATGTATTTACTGTCTCCATAATGATGGTTTGAGAACATTGAGAAGTCCAGGCCCAAATCTCTTCCATGGTGCAACTCTGTCCAAAAATAACTTTGTTTTTTAATTTTTTTTAAATTTGAATAAACTATCTACCTCCGAAATTGACTCCCAAGACCTCGAATATCATCAAAATGTAAAACACGTTCATTACCTATTAGTCACATCCTTTGCGCTAGCTTAGTCAGTGATTTGTCAATGGAAGCAGACGTTATTGTCCTGTGACAGTTCAGGCATCAAATGGTTTGGTCATGTGTCAAGACTACCACCAGATAGTGCACCCCAGAGAGGCCTGTCACTCAAACTTGATGGAAGCAATGCTGGAGGTCGACCACGCAAACGTTGGATGGATGGATAGAATATCTGAAGCTGTCTATACCAGCATATGTAGCACATACTATGTTTGCTTTGAAGTCAGAAGCATAAGCCTGAGAGGTGAGGAACCAACAGCTTGCATACAAATAAGCCAGATCTGTAAAATAGATTTGCATGCAAAATCCAAGTGCTGGAATAAGACTGAAGTCTAGAAATGTATGAACAGAATGAACTTTCCGCAACAGTTTACAGCAGTGAACATAAGGAAGAAGTTAAATGGGGGAGGGGAAAAGGGTGCCAGCAAGGGAATGAAAATAAAATTTATTTTAAAAAATGATTGAAGATAAGTTTAGGTCTGAGTGTATGAGAAAAGGCACATTAAATGACATGTGGCAGCAGTAGTGGTACCTAAATCTCATGCTATAATTGTAAAAGACTTTTCTAAATGAGAACGGGTCTTGCTAGTGACAGCCATCATTGCCATGGGTGGTGATTGTCATGCTGCCCCTTAACACAGTATTACACCATTGTCTGATTAAGACAGAAAAGTGCCAACAGCAGCGATTGTGAAATTGTTTTTGTTCATGGTGTTTTTCTTTTTTCTCTTCTTCTTCTTCTTCGCAGTCACCGACTGTAAACTCTGGCAGAAAGTTCTAGTTGTTTGTCCATCTCTAGACTTTGGTCTTGTTTCAGTACATGCATGCACATCTGGCTTATTTATATGCAGACTGTTGGTTCCCTGCTTCTCAGACAGATTTACTCCTTCTCTGAAGGATGCCCCAATAAGTCGACTCATATCGCACACTTTTGGGGGGAGCCAGTGGGTCTATTCTTGTTTCCCCCACAATGGGATCTGAACCCATCCAGGGAGTGTTTTTGTTTTGTTTATGTCATCATAGGGCAGTGGCTATCACGCTCGACTGTTGGCCCAGTATTTGTAAGCCTTGATCCCCAACTTAACATGGATTGTGTTTAATTGATCGTGACTGCCAGATTAACCAAACATAACATGGATTGTGTTTAACTCATCGTGACTGCTAGATCAACCAAACTTAACATGGATTGTGTTTAATTGATCGTGACTGCCAGATCAACCAAACATAACATGGATTGTGTTTAATTGATCGTGACTGCTGGATCAATCCAACATAACATAGATTGTGTTTAATTGATTGTGACTGCCAGATCAACTAAACATAACATAAAAAAACATTAGTGAAGGACCCTTTCTGCACCTGTGGTGCATCAGATATATGGTGCCAGACTCATGTTTGAGGGGCGATTTGGTAAACATCACACCAGTCGCTTTTACTTCCCAGAATATTACCTGGCACATGTTTAGGCTGAATTGGCCTGGGAGCCAATTTCAAAAAATATCTGCCTCAGTGCAGATTTGAAACCAAGACCTTTGGGCCAGCAGAAAAAATATTCCTGGAGGTAAAAGTGACAGATGTGATACTGACACTAATCAAGGGCCTATTAGAGCTGGAGGACAAGCGTACTAGCCGCTGCACTAAAACATTTTAACAGCAAGCAGTGCTAAAGTTGTCTCATCTTGTGCTAAATTAATTATTCTGTTTATTAGGATGTGATCTTAAACATGACAGACGAGGAGTTTAACAAGCATATCGAGGCACTGTCTTCCAAGCGGATGGAGAAACCAAAGAAATTGATTCAACAAAACAACAAGTACTGGACTGAGATTATCTCTAGTTATTACAACTTTGATCGAGGTGAGTGTTTATATTCTGTCACTTCTTCAGTCTTCTCTCAGTCAAGGTCTCTAACCTGTTCATTTCTCTCAGTTTAATTAATACACAAGTTCTCTAACTTGTTCATTTCTCTCAGTTTAATTAATACACACGTTCTCTAACCTGTTCATTTCTCTCAGTTTAATGCACAAGTTCTCTAACCTGTTCATTTCTCTCAGTTTAATGCACAAGTTCTCTAACCTGTTCATTTCTCTCAGTTTAATGCACAAGTTCTCTAACCTGTTCATTTCTCTCAGTTTAATACACAAGTTCTCTAACCTGTTCATTTCTCTCAGTTTAATGCACAAGTTCTCTAACCTGTTCATTTCTCTCAGTTTAATTAATACACAAGTTCTCTAACCTGTTCATTTCTCTCAGTTTAATGCACAAGTTCTTTAACCTGTTCATTTCTCTCAGTTTAATTAATGCACAAGTTCTCTAACCTGTTCATTTCTCTCAGTTTAATTAATACACAAGTTCTCTAACCTGTTCATTTCTCTCAGTTTAATGCACAAGTTCTCTAACCTGTTCATTTCTCTCAGTTTAATTAATACACAAGTTCTCTAACCTGTTTTTCTCTCAGTTTAATTAATACACAAGTTCTCTAACCTGTTCATTTCTCTCAGTTTAATTAATACACAAGTTCTCTAACCTGTTCATTTCTCTCAGTTTAATGCACAGGTTCTCTAACCTGTTCATTTCTCTCAGTTTAATGCACAAGTTCTCTAACCTGTTCATTTCTCTCAGTTTTATGCACAAGTTCTCTAACCTGTATATTTCTCTCAGTTTATTGCACAGGTTCTCTAACCTGTTCATTTCTCTCAGTTTAATGCACAAGTTCTCTAACCTGTTCATTTCTCTCAGTTTAATGCACAAGTTCTCTAACCTGTTCATTTCTCTCAGTTTATTGCACAAGTTCTCTAACCTGTTCATTTCTCTCAGTTTATTGCACAGGTTCTCTAACCTGTTCATTTCTCTCAGTTTATTGCACAAGTTCTCTAACCTGTTCATTTCTCTCAGTTTATTGCACAGGTTCTCTAACCTGTTCATTATAATGTGTACAATGTCTGTTTAAAAAAAATCTTGGAAGTAAAAGTAAACTTCATGCAGAGTGGCAAGCATCACTTCAGAGGTCCCGGGTAGTTAGCATCCTTTGGATATTTTCTTGAGGTCATGCCGGTGTGTTGGGAAATAAGCAGGCAGATAGCTAACGTGAGACACTGAGGGCCCTTTGGGAGCGGGTGAACAGTGCACAGATAGATCATTATAGTCTAAGGAGAGACTGTCACCAGCCTCAGACTGATAGAGTGTCAGTGTTTTTATGTGGACTATGTGGCAGAGACTGTCACCAGCCACAGACTGATAGAGTGTCAGTGTTTTTATGTGGACTATGTGGCAGAGACTGTCACCAGCCTCAGACTGATAGAGTGTCAGTGTTTTTATGTGGACTATGTGGCAGAGACTGTCACCAGCCTCAGACTGATAGAGTGTCAGTGTTTTTATGTGGACTATGTGACAGACTGCCACCAGCCTTAGACTGATAGAGTGTCAGTGTTTGTATGTGGACTGTGTGACAGAGACTGCCATACCCGCATTAGACTTTAATCATAGCGGACTCTGTTATCAAAACCACTGGCACAACTCCATGGTCCCTAGGATGGACGGTTGTTCACACACACAAAACAACTGTGGTTTATTGACTGAATCAGCATGCGCTGTGGGATTTTATCAGTATTAGATCAGATCAGTGGCCATGGCAAAAATAAGAACATAGCATTTATTATAATTTATTTAATATCTTTCATTTCAGACAACATAGAAGTAGCTTTTCTCAAGCAGCTGAAGAAGGATGATTTATATAAATTTTATAAGGTATAAAGTTAATTAGTGTTACATGTTGGATTTCACCGGTGATTGTCTGTTGATGAAAAATAAGGGTGACTGGTCGAGCTAGTGTCAAGAAGTACATTCACTAAACACAAGCAATAACTAGGAAGCTCAACAAAGGATGAAGTTAAAAATAAAATAAAAACACAGAAACAATTAAAAGTTTCAGCCGAAGCCTGTATCAACAAGAGCCATAGCAACAACACAGACCACAAGAATCCCATGTTGGGGCTGGTGCCTAGGATTTTTCTTTGTGTGGTGCTTGTTTGTAAAAGCTTTTAGGATTTTTCTTTGCGTGGTGCTTGTTTGTAAAAGCTTTGACTGAAATGTTTTGTTTGTATGAGCTTGTGTTTATTGAATTTGAGTTCTGAGTTGAATTATCTTCACAGCACTCCGGGCACATCCATAAGTGATCAGATTCCCCTCTCAACACATTCATCAGCTTTGCATGGTTAATAGTACCAGTCTTGTGCTGGTTGAAAAGACTTCTTGTGTGTCTGATGTGCCTCTCATGCTTGGCTGCGCCGATCTTTACTCCCAGTTGTCGTATTCTTAGCAGTGATGTGAGCACATTGCTTCCAAAATATTCGGAACATCCTGCCTCTCTAGGGGGATTGACAGTGTCTGCTTGATCCATAGGCCGGCCATCTGCAATTAACGCAGAAGCTGTCAATCATTGAATTTAATTGTTGTCTATTGTTACTTTAGACATCACAGTGGTTTGCTTCTTCTGTGGTTATCCCTCATCGAAGCATTGGCCCTCATCCAGCTCACACCAAGTCATCCTGTCCTTTACCCTTGCATGCAGCTCACCCCATGTGCTCTCTGTCTTTTTCTTTGCATTAGTTATTTTGTGTGCCTTTAATCTGTAGGCTCTGGAGGTTCCAGTACTAGTACATTCTAGTTATATTGTTGACGAGTTATTTTTGTTTTTCAGAAAGCACTACCACTGTCTTTTCCTTGCCTTTTGATTGATTGCATTTTGTGTAATTGTCTCTCAAATATCATTTAACAATGTTGTCAAAACTTCAATACCCATTTCCTTAATAGTGGTGTTTTTTGGCTCCAGAAATTTACATTTGTTTATATAATGTATAGCATCTTTTATTTACTTTTCTTTTCGGTATTGGCATTCTCTCACAGTACTCACGACTCTCGTATGTTTGGTCTGCAGTTATCATCATTTAGCTCTTTGATATATTCTGTCCATCTTTCAACTACCTTGTCTTTGCCCAGTACTTTTTCTTAATTCTTTTCCTTTCAAACAACTTGTAGCTGTATGTTTTCTAAAGTCTGAAGTTCTTATACCCTTTTATAATGTCTTGTGTGTTCTGTCTTTGCTCTTCATAAAGTAGGAAGTTTTCGAAGCATTGAACAAGGCCTTAGACAGGGATGTATGCTATCACCCAATTTATTCAAATTTGATTAGTGAAATAATACTGAGATACATACATGGTATGCCAGGAATATCGGTTGGTGGGCATATTGTGGGCTGAATGCTAAAGATACCGCTTTGGTCGCTGAAAATGAAACACAACTGCAGGAATTGATGGACAGAAACGTAGGTCTTGGTTGGAACAGCAGAAAAACAGAAGCTGTGATAATTACAAAGAAAACGGACCTCTTCCAAAACAACATCAGAGTAAGTGGGGCAATCCTCAAGCAAGCCGATATGTTAAGTACTTGGATACCCTGATAAAAGCAGATAGAAGATGTGTTAAAAGAATTGAATATGTAGAATAGCTTGAGAAAGGGCAACATTTTACAAAAACGGAAAACATTAGTGCAATCTTTGTTTGACAGTTGAGGTGAGATAGAGAATTCTCAGAACTGTATCAATCCGATCCTGACATATGAATGTGAATCATGGACAATTGGCTAATTAGTGAACAGTTGTGTGGAAGCAGCGAAGATGTGGTTTTATAGACAAATGAGAACACCCCAGACAGATAAAAAGAGTAATTAAGACGTCTTGAAAGAGACTGACTCACGACTGACTCACAAAGAGAACTGATTGTCAGCTT
Source organism: Candidula unifasciata (assembly GCA_905116865.2). Classification (NCBI taxonomy): domain Eukaryota; kingdom Metazoa; phylum Mollusca; class Gastropoda; order Stylommatophora; family Geomitridae; genus Candidula; species Candidula unifasciata. The sequence goes on along the minus strand of CAJHNH020006890.1, from coordinate 1,636,103 downwards.
CACGAAGAGGCAATCTACATTCTTTGATCATATCATGAAAAAAAAAAAAACTGGAGTGCATCACAGTGGTGGGAAAGTTGGAGAGGAAGAGGGTGACCTAGAAAAAAAGATGCTGGACTGTTTGAAATGACATGGAAGATCATGTGTGTCAGAACTGAATGTCAGTACATGAGACAGAAGGTTGTGGATAGACATGAATGCCAACACAACACAATATACACTAGAAGAAGTCTCACAGAGCTTCACATTGGTTATTTTATCTACTGTTTAGTTGGCTGTGTTCTAATCAGGGACCATTTAATGAGTGTTTGGAGTTTATTAGTAATTATTTTAGTAACGGTGATTTTATATACCTCTTTCTATATCTGTGAAATGTTTTAAGATATAAATGACAATTTGAAGAAAGTCACAAACAGCAGCTTGCACAGTTTATTGCATGGCATATTTCACTATCTCAGTTTAATAAATTACAAAAAATCCTGAAAGCTGAAATATTTCTTCTTCTGCGTTCATCTTAAGATGTAAATGTGTTGTGCCATTTTAGTACATAGTTGCAATATTTAGGCCTTTCGGCTGACACATCCAACTTCTGCAGGCCTTTATTGCTGGGGTTAGTCTTCCCAGATACCGAAATACAAAATCTACCACACTCAAAAGTAACTGCCTGTGTTTTTAAATGCATTTATTTAGAGGAATTGATTCTTAGTCTGATGTGATATATATAGTGCACAGCAGGTGATGACAGTGCATTCTATGTGATATATATAGTGCACAGCAGGTGATGACAGTGCATTCTATGTGATATATATAGTGCACAGCAGGTGATGACAGTGCATTCTATGTGATATATATATAGTGCACAGCAGGTGATGACAGTGCATTCTATGTGATATATATAGTGCACAGCAGGTGATGACAGTGCATTCTGTGTGATATATATAGTGCACAGCAGGTGATGACAGTGCCTTCATCTAGCTGTTGCATCTTGTTTTTGCTGTTCCATTTGAGTACCTCTGAAATTTCATGTTGTTTGGGAGCCTATGCTCTAGTAGTGGATGAAAGGCAAAAGATAAAGAAATACAATGATTATCACACAACTATTCTGTCCACAATGGATGTTGGCTACAATGTATCCACAGCTAGTCTTTCCACGGTGTCTTCTTTTTCTTCTTTCATTCACCTGAAATAAGTTGTCTATATCAGCAATTTTATCTCTTGTATAAATTTCACTGTCGTTGTTAGTTCATTCAGTGTTCCATAGAGTTTAGGTTCCACTGTTCTTCTTTCTGGCCAAAAAGTTTGCCTTAATGTGTCAAATTTGGTTTAGTCATGGAGTGCATGCTCTGCTGTCTGGGGCACCTTTCCACAGGTGCACATGGCTGATACGCCCATCTTGAATTTTGTGTACATGTGGTTACATAATCGATTGTGCCCTGTTCTGAGGCGGAGGATAATGACTTGTTTCCACAGTGTGACTCTTGTATCACTGTCTGAAAGCCGTGAAAGTATCCGGACTGCACTCGGAAACCATGTCACTAACCTCTAAGCCACAGGACTGTGTCTCTGTTAAAGACAGTAACATATGGTTGGTGTCTTCCTGCAGGAGAAGATTGCACTGGATGCTCCAAGACGACACAAGTTGTCAGTTCATGTGATATCACAGGTGCCTCAGGGAGGTTCTGACGCTGAGACTAGCAGGCAAGAAGCAGAGTCTGGCAGTGAGACGACAGAGAAGGGAGACATGGATGGGTTCCTGCCTTCCCCTGATCTTCCATTGGTAGAGTATAATGTGTAGAATATTTTAGTTCTGTTTGCCTTTACTTCACTTATTCTTCCTTAATTGTTTACACCTACTTCACCTCCACATTTTGCATTTACTTCCAGTTTCTTCTACTATGTATTCCTTCATCCTGCTGTTTCTCCTTCTGTTTATTATTTTCTTCATCTTCGTTGCCTCTGCTGCTCCTTTTTCTTCTACTGCTAATTTTCTTCGTCCTCTTTCTTATTCTGTAATTCTGTCTTCTATTGATATTTGCTTCTCTTATCCTTCTTTAAACCATTTGTTGCATGCCCTTCTTTTTTCCAAATTATTTTGTTGTAAAATACATTTTGGCTTCATCTGAGTTATTCGTTTGAGTTAGAACATCCTGAAAATATGTTAGTAGAGTGACTTGCTTTCTGTCTCAAGGTTGGGAATCACAGAAACCCCATTCAGCCACATAGCAGTTTTACTTGGGTCCCAGGCAGTTTCATTGTAACCTAAAGTCAGGACCGGGTTGGGAACTAATGTTCATGGTTCTTGAATCCACTCTGCATTTTTTTTTGTTTAACTTTACCTGACTTGTTGGTTTGCTTTCCTTTCTAAAGTAAATAAATAGTTGCTGCTGCTTAACAATAAAATAGAGGAATCAGGCTCATCTTGCATGGGTATAATTTGAATGCTTTTTACTTATTCTTCATATCTTCTTAGTTTTCACCAGCTGCAAACATCATCATCATCATGATCATGTAGCAGGTCCTTTGCAGAACGTCACTCTCATCACAGTCTGCCTGTAAGAAACTCGGTCTCTCGCCAGTTCTCCCGCCTCATGTACTTTCATACTCAAGGAGTCTCTTATATCCTGTGCCCATCTTCGTGTCGGTCGGCCCCTGCTCTCCTTCCTGGTACCATGCCTTCTGCTATAATTTTTTCCAGTCAGTCATGGCGCTTGATATTACCAAAATACTTCAGCTTCTGAGAAAGGATGCTGTTTATTAGCCAATCTTCCTTGATGTTCAGATCTTTTAAGATGTCAAAATTTCTCCTTTTCTTTGTCCAAGATATTCTGAGAATCTTTCTATAGAATTTCAGCTCAAAAGCACTTATTCTCTTTCTCAAGGTGCTGCAAACACCAGCATCAAATTCTGACTATTTGTCCACTTGTTGTTCCAGAACTTGAGTTTTGCATGCACATCCATGTAACAGATGCAGACTGTTGGTTTTACACCTCTCGGGCAGAAGCACTTTATCTTCAAAGGAAACATCTCTAATTAATCACCTTTGACAACATACTTGTTCAGTAGATGGCAGGCCTCCCTCAAATGGGGCCCAGAATCCTCACTACCAACTGTTTCTTAAGTGACTGTTTTTCATGTTTGTCTAACTGGAGTGTGTAGACTTGATTATCCAGACCACGTGATTGTTTTCTTGTTTGTCTAACTGGAGTGTGTAGACTTGATTATCCAGACTATGTGATTGTTTTCTTGTTTGTCTAACTGGAGTGTGTAGACTTGATTATCCAGACCATTTGATTGTTTTCTTGTTTGTCTGACTGGAGTGTGTAGACTTGATTATCCAGACCATACGATTGTTTTCTTGTTTGTCTGACTGGAGTGTGTAGACTTAATTATCCAGACCATATGATTGTTTTCTTGTTTGTCTGACTGGAGTGTGTAGACTTGATTATCCAGACCATACGATTGTTTTCTTGTTTGTCTAACTGGAGTGTGTAGACTTAATTATCCAGACCATACGATTGTTTTCTTGTTTGTCTGACGGGAGTGTGTAGACTTGATTATCCAAACCATGTGATTGTTTTCTTGTTTGTCTAACTGGAGTGTGTAGACTTAATTATCCAGACCATTTGATTGTTTTCTTGTTTGTCTAACTGGAGTGTGTAGACTTGATTTCCCAAACCATTTGATGATGATGATGTCTGATAGGTTAATTTTATTTGATATCACTGTTTTTCTCTGTCTTCTCAAGGCAACCGTTATCACCGATGTCATGGAATTCAAGCGTGACCTGGGTCTGTACCCCTTACCAAAACCTTTCATTGATGTAACCAAGGCAAAAGCAAAACTGTGATAAAGTCATCTGCAGGAAGTTCACCATCTGGCAGAAAGTTTACTATCTATGTGACATGTCTGACAGGAAATATGCTGTCTGATTGGAAGTCTGTTGCCTGACAAGAAGTTTACTCTCTAATAACAAGTATACTCTCTGATAGGAAGATTACTATCTTATCAAAAGCTCTGCCTCTGACAGAAAGTTTACTCTCTGACAAAAAGATTACTTGCTTTTCAAGAGTTTACTCAACTATTAAAAGTTTGCTGTGGCAGAAAGTTTACTCCTTGATGGAAAGTGTACCTCCTGGCAGTAAGTTTACTCTCTGGCACAAAGTTTACCTTCTGCTGAGAAGTTTACTCCCAGGCGAGAAGTTTACCCTCTGATTGGATGTTTACCATCTGGCAAGAAGGTAACACTCTTCCAGGGAGTTTAATTTTTAACTCACACTTATTTGTGTATGTGTGAAATATTTTTTTTTAACAGTAGATTTATTGTCAGTGATGCATAAGAGCTAACTGTCATTGTTGATTGAAGCTCTTTTAATAAATAACATTTTAATTGTTTATAAAAGTCTTGACCTGGCATATCAAAAACAGTTTGCCATATATAGAAGGCTTCAGTGCCTGATTTTCTGCTATATATCTGCGTTAGAAAAGCTGCAGAAAGAAAAAGAGTGCTCTTGTTTGTAAGTTGTGATTACTAAAGATGTCGGGAAATTTTGGTAACAAAATGTGAAGAAATCTGGCCAGTGTGAATCAGAAACCAAGCAAATGAGCTTTTTCTTTATCAGGTATAATTCTTTCTGCATAATATTTACTAATACTTTATTTTGTTTATATCATTCCCCCCCCCCCCCCCCCTTCTTCCTTTTTTCCCCCTCTGTTGTAGCAGAAAAAGACTTGAGTTATATATAATTGTTGCAGACCAAAAATCTCTTTTTAACTGGGTAATCTGTAGTAAATCTTTGGGCAGGAATGGGGTAAGGCAGGTCTATATATCTGGCAGCCCGTTGGCTAAAACTCGCCCGCGAAACTTAGTAGTGGCCAGCGAATCATTGCCAGTTGTATTGTATTAATGATCTTTCTATGCTGGGGTTTAGGCTTCTGGCCCGTGACGACCCCCATGTTCAACATCTTGGCCACTGAGTAAACTTAAGTCAGTAACCCTAATGTAAGGCAAGACAACCACAAATGGTCGTTATTTTTTGTTTTCTGTTAGACTATACTTTTTCTAAAGCAGTGTTATTCACTGTCGGTTTAAATAATGAGAACATATATTCCACAATTATATATAAGGCTTAGTATATATTTTGCCATACATGGAGGATGATAGTCTCTAAGGACACCCTCTGTGGTGTATTACAGATAGGTAGAAGATGCAGAGGTGGGCCTCTGCTGCCATATAATGATGTGTGCAAGCAGGGCATAAATGATACAGGTTTTTGGGAACACAATTCCAAGGACCATGTTACGTCAAGGGGAATAATCAGAAAGGGAAAGAAAATGATTGTAGATGCTTCGAGAGATGAACGTCTGTAAAGAAGCACACTGAAAACACTTGGTGACAACAGCGGCCCTGAAATCCTGTGTTCTAACTGGAATGCTTCTTTTAATGCGGACAGGTCTTGCTAGTCACACCCCGCATCACCATGGGCTGTGTGATTTCCTTGCCTCGTCACACAACAGTGTAACACTGTTGTCTGGGAAATGAGGACAGGTCTTGCTAGTCACACCCCCCATCACCATGGGCTGTGTGATTTCCTTGCCTCGTCACACAACAGTGTAACACTGTTGTCTGGGAAATGAGGACAGGTCTTGCTAGTCACACCCGCCATCACCATGGGCTGTGTGATTTCCTTGCCTCGTCACACAACAGTGTAACACTGTTGTCTGGGAAATGAGGACAGGTCTTGCTAGTCACACCCGCCATCACCATGGGCTGTGTGATTTCCTTGCCTCGTCACACAACAGTATAACACTTGTCTGGAACAGGCGGACAGGCTGGCTGCCTCTGCACAACTTGGGGGAATACTGATTCCTGATAAAACAGATGTGGTCAGGACCTTGTGGGAGAATGTGTTCAGTTTGGAGGAGCAAATGGATCACCACAATCTGATGAGAGTGATGCAGAAGGAAGTGGTAAGGGGATCTGGCCATAGCACAGTATAATACCATTGTCTGGAACAGGTAGACAGGCTGGCTGCCTCTGCACAACTTACTGGAATATTGATTCATGATAACACAGATGTGGTTAGGACCTTGTTGGAGAACATGTTCAGTTTGGAGGAGCAAATCGATCACCACAGTCTGATGAAAGTGATGCAGATGGGGATACATATAATCAGAATGCTACTGGCACCATTGGTGCCAACTCTTTGTTGGCTGTTGAAGATAGGGATGGAGCGCTTATGGAAATGTCCCGAGTGCTGTTATGTCATTTCTTGAATCAGTTAAAATGTGTGGAATAACAAAATTTACATTCAAGAGTTGTAGAATAGAAACCAGATGCAGAGCTTTATTTTTTTTTTTTTTTTTTTTTTTTGCCTTGATCATCATGCAGACTTCTGATAAGCTTTGATTCTAGAGCAAACAGTAATGAGCCACTAAAATAAATTATTTGTGTTGCAGAATTAGGTGTTAAAAGCTATTCCTAAAATGAGAACAGACGATGTGTCAACATTAATGAATGTTAGAAAAGGTTAAATCAGCACAGGATCTAGAACATCCAGTTGTAACTTTTTGCTATTTCAGTCCAGACAGTTGTTACCTTAACTCAATCCATCTGAAGTAGTTTTTACTGGAAAATTAAGGAGTTAAATTAAGAACTTTCACACAGAGGAGTTGCACTAATTACTGTGATCTGAGGGTTATTTAAAAAACTGGATGAGTCACACGGGGTTAAAGAAATCATATCTTATAAGGTAATCAGTAAACTTATACTGAGTTGCTTGGTACTAAATAAGTTGCAAGCTGGAGAGCCAGTATTAGGAAGCCAGTCATCATAGTAATAAATTTCATCAACACTACTTTGTTTCATTTTTCCTTTGAGTAGTACTTTTTAAATATTTCCTGTGTATCCATATATTAACCTGTATTGTACACATGCGTAAGACCCCTTTCATACCATGAGCGATATTATGTATGTGAATCCAGTCCCATATTTTTTAGACTAATCAACACTTGCTGTGTGACGCAATTAGTGGGGACTTCCATGGTGAAGTGGTCAAGCCATTTGACTCTCGCTCTTAAGGTCGTGGGTTCATTTTACGGCTTCGCCATTCAGTTTCCAGGGCAATTTGTATGAAGATTTCTGGGGATCGTTGCCGGAGCTATGAAGTTCATGCTCTGTAAGGCGCTTCTGGCAGACAGCTAGCTGTTCTGCAGAGAGAGACCGAGCCAATTGGGATGAACATCAATGCAATGAAGTCAATTTTCTCCACTTTAATTAGTTCTGTGCTACCAACTCTGCTTCTGAGAGAATCACTCGGCACCCATTTGGGTTGTTAATTGGGGCTGTCCTGAAACTCATGTTGGTGGTGAAAAAAAGTACATGATCACCAGACTAGGAAGCTTCGCTACCAATGTTCTTTACATCAGTACAAACTCCATAAAAGGATTTTTTCTCCGATGTGTTGAGAAATGAGCAGGCAGATAGACTGGCTGGTTCTGCACCACTTGGTGGTCAATTCATATATGACAAGTCAGATATTGTGAGGGCCCTTTGGGAGCAAGTAAAGTGTAGAGGTGCAGATAGATCATTACGGTCTGAGGAGAAAGGTGCTGCAAGGAGTTACCAGAGGATCTGGCCGACACTCAACACTCAGGGGAAGGATGAGACGGATATACAGTCAGACAGTTGCTGGTACCATCGGAATTGGAATTCTCCGCTTACTGCTGAAGATGGTTTCTGAGAACTTATGCGAGTGTCCCTAGTGCTGTGATGTCAATTCTCTCAATTCAACATTCTTGCCCCAGTAACATTAAAAGAACAAAATTGCTAACAATACCAGCTTACATGTGAAATAAATAATAGAGGACAGACCTACAGTGAACTGCAGAGGGGGACAAAGAAGAGAATGACTTGTTGCAAGTTGACTGAATCCTGTGTTTCAGTAGAATAAAATAAGAAACAAGAACTGAATATGGAACTTCAGTGAGACAGAATCAAGTCCATGTCCGTGATGAGTTAAACATAAGGAAGTGTGCTCCTTTTCTGTTGTGATTTTTGTTTTTAACTGCTTTAAGATAGTAACATTTGATATTCATGTACATACTGTTTTGTTGCCAGCTGTTTAAAAAATGTTGCTGCTTTGGCCAGTAAAGGACTTCCAGTTGAGGACTGTTTCACACTTTCTAGTTTCTTGTTTATTCTGGAACTGTTCACATCAGTACTGTTTTACTGGAAGCACTGTTTGCATGCACATGTTAACTGCTGCCTGTACAGGACAGAGGGAATTACACAATATTATAGAATCACTGCGGCGTCTGTGGCTAAGGCGTTGCGAGTCTAACTCGTAATCAAACGTACCGCGATCAAAACCCACTGCGGGCTGGGTGGATTTTTATCGTGGTGTGGGACGTCGCAGGTCGACCCAGCCTCAAATTGGTACCAGGATGACTGTCCTGGGGAAGTAAAGAAGGCCGGTGTAATGCTGTGACCATATTACCCACCAAGTGCTGATTGGTCTGTAAAAATATGGGTGCTCTTCCTATATGCCCGATGTGCCTAAGGGCATGTAAAGGGATCTTTACTTAACTTTTTACTATAGAATCACTCTTGTAGAGCTTTTGGAGAGAATTAAACAAATTCTAGATTCAGGTAAACAGATAACATTTTAACTAGAATGTCCTTGCAGTGGAACCCAAAGAGTCAAAGAAATAAAGGTAGAGCAAAACACACATAAAAGAGTGAAGTTAAAAAAGATAGGAATGACATTGGAAAGGGGGAAGATCTGCATGCAGTAGCAAGGATAGCATGAGTTGTGTCTGAGGGTCTGTACTCCACTTTAGGGGACCCTAAGTGAGTGTAGAATAGGAATGTCATTCTTATCTTTTTAACTTCACTCTCATGTTCATTTGTTTACAGATGTTTGGTCTGCCTTTATTCTTTTGACTCTGTGGGTTCCATTGCAAGAGCATTCTAGTTATAATGTTATCTGTTTTTCTGAATCTGTGCCCACTGGAATTTGTTTTGTGGGCAGAAGAAAAAGAATAAGAACATTTGTTATCTGATGCAATGCAGGTGAAAATTACAAATCCATTAGAGAAGTTACATTTGTAGGGTTGAGGTTGTTTTGGGCCTTAGGAGTGAAGGTAAAGACCCTTCTCATACAATTGGTACATTGGGCATTTGGTTGTTTGCTTGAAGAAAAAAACAAAGTTTTGATCTCCAACTAGTTTTTAAAACTGCAATCTTTATGTGGTTTTATCCTCTATGACAATGGTGTTTCTGAAATTCCTATCAGGTAATTCTGTAGAATATCTTCTTTTTTTTTTTTTAACAGTTCTGTGTGTTAATGGTAACAATATTTCTTGATGCCATGGTGGGTGTTTCTCATCTACATCCTTATGACTTTCTAATGAGACTCCCACTGTCAGTCATATCGAGTGATTTAGTTCCCTCAAGGAGACATTTAGCGGGGTACTCACTGTGATCAAGCATACTTCCGCAACACTTGCCGTCCTCTGTGCCAATGGGGCATTTGGTGCTAAACCTGTATGTTTGTAGACCCATCAGAACATGATGTTACCCATCAATTCGTGGTCAACATCATACTGGCTGCTCTTTACTTCCCAGGAAATTTCTTCGTACTTGTTTTAGGCTGGGTTGACCTAAAAGCCAAAATCAGTTATAACATCTGCTCCAGACCTCTATTACGATTCTTCTGTCAGAAAACTGAAACCAGGAGGCCGGAAGCCTTTCTGAAAGCTATCGTTCAGTCCATATCTTCTTGTGTACCATAGTTTTGTCTTCATTGAGATAGGAACAGGCCAGATTGTGTCTCTGTTGTCAGCATACAGTTGACAGTGTTGGAGCACATGCTCAGCATTTTCGGTGCCACTCTGCAGGGACAGGTCTCCATGTTTCCTACACCCAGCAGTCTGAACATATGTTATCCAGGTCTCTCCAGTGAGGATTTAAACCCAAGGCTTTTGGGTCAGCAGGCAAGCATCTATCCGCTGTGCTACTGCAGCTTCCAGTTTTTATGTGGTTCTTCAGAATTCTGTGATGTCTCATCTGAACTATGGTTTTATTGATTCCGCACATGAATCTGATTATTGTTCATGTCTTTCTTTAAAAAAATTAATGTATCCACGTCCACTCACATTTGTTTCATATCTGTTACTATTTGTATTTATTGTTTTATGACTGTCTTCCTGCTCAGCATCTGTAATTATAATGTCAGGAGATCTGATTACCATTGAATCTTATAGGAAGATTGGAGTTAGTTGATAATTTGTTATAGGATATTTGAAGACAATAGATGCATTCATTATTGGGATATTTGAAGACAATAGATACATTCACTAATGGGATATTTGAAGACAATAGATACATTCACTAATGGGATATTTGAAGACAATAGATACATTCACTAATGGGATATTTGAAGACAATAGATACATTCACTAATGGGATCATTGAAGACAATAGATACATTCACTAATGGGATATTTGAAGACAATAGATACATTCACTAATGGGATCATTGAAGACAATAGATACATTCACTAATGGGATATTTGAAGACAATAGATACATTCACTAATGGGATCATTGAAGACAATAGATACATTCACTAATGGGATCATTGAAGACAATAGATACATTCACTAATGGGATCATTGAAGACAATAGATACATTCACTAATGGGATATTTGAAGACAATAGATACATTCACTAATGGGATATTTGAAGACAATAGATACATTCACTAATGGGATATTTGAAGACAATAGATACATTCACTAATGGGATATTTGAAGACAATAGATACATTCACTAATGGGATATTTGAAGACAAAAGATACATTCACTAATGGGATAATTGAAGACAATAGATACATTCACTAATGGGATATTTGAAGACAATAGATACATTCACTAATGGGATATTTGAAGACAATAGATACATTCACTAATGGGATATTTGAAGACAATAGATACATTCACTAATGGGATATTTGAAGACAATAGATACATTCACTAATGGGATATTTGAAGACAATAGATACATTCACTAATGGGATATTTGAAGACAATAGATACATTCACTAATGGGATATTTGAAGACAAAAGATACATTCACTAATGGGATAATTGAAGACAATAGATACATTCACTAATGGGATATTTGAAGACAATAGATACATTCACTAATGGGATATTTGAAGACAAAAGATACATTCACTAATGGGATATTTGAAGACAATAGATACATTCACTAATGGGATAATTGAAGACAATAGATACATTCACTAATGGGATATTTGAAGACAATAGATACATTCACTAATGGGATATTTGAAGACAATAGATACATTCACTAATGGGATCATTGAAGACAATAGATACATTCACTAATGGGATATTTGAAGACAATAGATACATTCACTAATGGGATCATTGAAGACAATAGATACATTCACTAATGGGATATTTGAAGACAATAGATACATTCACTAATGGGATCATTGAAGACAATAGATACATTCACTAATGGGATCATTGAAGACAATAGATACATTCACTAATGGGATATTTGAAGACAATAGATGCATTCACTAATGGGATATTTGAAGACAATAGATACATTCACTAATGGGATATTTGAAGACAATAGATACATTCACTAATGGGATACTTGAAGACAATAGATACATTCACTAATGGGATCATTGAAGACAATAGATACATTCACTAATGGGATACTTGAAGACAATAGATACATTCACTAATGGGATCATTGAAGACAATAGATACATTCACTAATGGGATATTTGAAGACAATAGATGCATTCACTAATGGGATATTTGAAGACAATAGATACATTCACTAATGGGATATTTGAAGACAATAGATACATTCACTAATGGGATACTTGAAGACAATAGATACATTCACTAATGGGATCATTGAAGACAATAGATACATTCACTAATGGGATATTTGAAGACAATAGATACATTCACTAATGGGATATTTGAAGACAATAGATACATTCACTAATGGGATCATTGAAGACAATAGATACATTCACTAATGGGATATTTGAAGACAATAGATACATTCACTAATGGGATATTTGAAGACAATAGATACATTCACTAATGGGATCATTGAAGACAATAGATACATTCACTAATGGGATATTTGAAGACAATAGATACATTCACTAATGGGATATTTGAAGACAATAGATACATTCACTAATGGGATATTTGAAGACAATAGATACATTCACTAATGGGATATTTGAAGACAATAGATACATTCACTAATGGGATAATTGAAGACAATAGATACATTCACTAATGGGATATTTGAAGACAATAGATACATTCACTAATGTAATATTTGAAGGTCTTATTTTTTTGTGTGGATAAATTCATTAATGTGATATTTGAAGACACTAGAAATTCATTAATGTGATATTTGAAGACACTAGAAATTCAGTAATAGGATATTTGATGATGAATCAATTGAGAAGTCAGCAACCAATCAAAGATAGGATGACCCAGTATTTGGTGGAGTCTTGAGAAAAAGGGCAGATTATTATCCAGTCATCTCCTTGTGAGATGCAATTTTTCATTTGAAGCTCTACTCTGGCTCTTGCCAGGGGCCGCAATACAGCCCAGACATAAATATGGTCTAATGGCTGAACGTGGTTTCTGGGACCTCTCCACGGGTGATCCGCATCCACATGGTGGCACTTTCTGTCATCTGGTGTTTATTGCTTGTGTGATGTCCTGGTGGGGTATAAGAAGATAGATAGATAGATCGAAAAGGGCAGACAAAATGTCTCACTTTAAATATTGATAGAAAGAATGCAACTGTAATGAATTCTGTAATGTTTTCCTCTAGTGATACCCATTAAAAATCTAGTATGGATGTTTTGTTTATGCACATCGTTGAAGGTTAAGGTGTGCTAATGTGGCGTCTTGTCATCACACTTTTCTTGAGCTCTGTTACAGGGACATGGGGGCGGGTTTTTTTTTTCTATTGACTTATTGAACATTTTCAGCTGAACTTACTAGAAGGCTTTGTATGAGCAGGGGAAATGAAAGATGAGAGTGCTAAGCAGGTGCAGTTGCTTGGTAGTCATGGAGTTAAATGTACAAAATATGGGGTGGGGATTCTGTGTACATTTTTCTTGCTGTTGGAAGAGATATCTTTTTTCTTCAATTTTCCAATTTTCTGAGGATGGTGTGTGTACACACATATATATATGTGTGTGTGTACACATGTATATATATGTGTGTGTCTACACACATAAATACATACACACACACAATACATACATAGAGAGATCTTGATAAAGACCGCAAACTTTCAGATATTCAACAATAAAATATCTGTATATGGAATCACATCTGCTCAGTCAAAGAAATTGTAGTTATTGTTGACAATCTTTTTTATAAAGGATAATTTTGAAACCTTTTATTCATCTTTTTCATAAGTCTAGATGTCTTGTTGTTTGCTACTGAGATGTACATCCGATTGGTAATGGTAAGCTAGGGAAGAACATTGTCATGGTAGATTGCACTTTTGAAGTTGAGTACTGGTAAATAAATTTGCTTGAAACAGTGTGCTTGTTGTGTTCCTTATCATCTTGTGTGACAGGGTCTGCCATCTGTATCTTCTTCTTCTTTGTTCACCGACTGTAAGCCTCAGCAAAAGGTCCTCATTGTTGGCTCATTTTGGCTTTGTCTTTGTGCCAGGGCCTGAATTTTGCAATTACATCCATTTTACTGGCTTATTTGTGTTCAACTGGTTGTTCCCTGCCTCTCGGGCAGATGCCCTCTGACTTTAAAGGAAGCCCCCAGTTAGTCGACTCCTACGACACGCTTGTTGGGGAGGCAGTGGGTCTATTCTTGTTTTCCCCACAATAGGGCCCTAGAACCCACATGGGGACCATCTGTAACAGTGTGCTAGTAGTTTCAAGATGGCTGTTTTGTCACTAGCCTAAAATACTTACCCGGTACCCAAAAGTAAAATCGGGTGTGGATTTGTCTAATTCTTTTTAAAATAAGTTTTTTTTAAAGGGTTCAAGTTGGGAGGATCAACTTCATTGCACTGGGTTTTATCCCATTTAGATCGGTCTTTCTCCACAGAATGGATAGCCACCTGCTGACAGTGTTACTCAAAGCACAAACATCATAGCTCCAGTGATGATCCCGTAGGGTTTTCATAACTGCCTCAAGAATTGAATGCTGCAGTACTACATGCCAGTGTGTAAGTAGTGGGAACTTTTCTTTGTCTTTATACTGAATGCTAGGTTTGGTGATACATTGTGATTGTTTCTGGTCAGTATGGCAGACAGGTAAGCAACACGTAAGCGACAGTTATCTTCATTTTCTCTCACATTCATTATAGCCTTTCCTTTCCAGTTCTTATTCCAGGGTATCACAAGGCACAGAAACATGTTGTTTATTTTTTTTTTTTTTTTTAGCTAAACTCCTTTTCTTCTTCTTCTGCTGGCTGACGTCTATCAATGTTTCATGAACAACATTTGTTTCTCTCATTCAGCACACACCAAGCCCTGCATAGGCGTGATCATCTTCTACATCCTCTTTTCCTCCAGTTCAAGATGTCAGGAGAGATTTAAATACCTATGCTCTTTCTAATACATTGCCTTTGTTCCATAATTTGCACAGTCTTCCCCTTGTTCTGTGTTCATTGTATTTCTTCACTGTATTTCTCTGTAGCATTTTGTACCAAAGCAAACTTGTCGGATTTCAAAATCATATGTTACTTTTTAATGAACTATATGACTGATTTTAGTCCTTGTCTTCTTCTGATCTCTTTAAATTTAATTGTATCTCTTGTCACTCCGGCAGCTCTTCAGTTGCGAGGCGTGCATTTAACATCTGTAACCACCACTGACACTGTCCATTGCAAAAGAAAAAGACATTGTTTTACTATTATTGTTTGTTTACTACATATTACAAATACGCCACTTGGTTTTCATCTCGCGGAGCATCTAGTGATTGTTAAGAGTATTAACATAGCGAAAGGAACACTCGCTGGCATGCTTGTGCCGCTCACCAAGAAACTGTAACATATGAAAGCTACCAGTTACCATTACTCCGATGCTAGCTGAGCACACATTCTAACAACAGAAAATTGTTGAAGAAATTGTCATGTTTTACCCACTCCAGTGTAATCGGTACCTGCTAGCGCTTACATGTACAAATTGATCATGCTCCGCCAGCTATAAATTATTTCAGGTACTTGTAATGTTTTCCGCCCCAAACAAACATTGGTTGCTTTTCCATTCATACTTGGTCACCTTTTACAATGCTAGTCTATGTTGCAGGGGTGTCACATTATGTTATCTTCGATGGTATCACCAGTGATGTCACGTGTTCTACATTACACGATGTGACCGCTTGTAACGAGGCCAGAACATTTAGAACGGATCTAACCCCCAATCCCCCTACTGGATAGCTCAGCCAACCTTCCACAAGAGAGTGTGGCCGAGTGCTGACAGCTGAAGTAAATTCATGTCATACTTGAAGTCTGAGAAGGCTATAATATACGCAATGTCGCCGGCCGCTCATAACAAGCAAAACACAATGTGTAGCTGGCCGCTCACACAACACACAATATAGAAAGCTCAAAACATTGAAGTCAGCACAACGTGACACCGCTGTAACATAGACTAGCGTGTGTGAAAGTCAGCAAGTGTTTGTTTGGTGTGAAAAACGTTACTAGTTCCATATTTCGTATCTTTGATGAAACGTGAAGACTTGATGATTATTATTTGAATTCAACAGAGGTCATTGGTCACTTTTCAATGACATACACTGAAGTACAATGTTACCATTCTTTGCTTTCCGTTTCGACTTGAGTGCAACATGAACTTTAACTCTTCTTTCTGTCTTCTTCTGCTTTTCTAACCTCCTATGGATCATAGCCCTCAACCACCTCATGCCAGGTCTTTCTATCCTTTGCTATCGCATGCAGCTCTTCCCGTGTCCTCTCCGTCTTTTTAACTTCACTCTCTAGCTCCCTTCTCCGTGTTTTTTTTTTTTTGTCTTCCTTTTTTTTCTATGCCTCTGTGTGTTTCAGTGCAAAGACATTCTTGTTCTTAGGTTTAGACATCTTGTGTCCTATCCAGTGCCAACATCTTTTCTTCACCTCTTGATCCACTGGAACCTGTTTAGTTCTCCCTCAAAACTCGACATTAGTGATTCTATCTGGTTTCGTTCTATCATACCATTCAATTCACTCTATTGTTTGCAGGCACGAGTTGATAAATGTTTGTATTTTTTTTATTAATTGCCTTAGTTGATCTTCGTATTTCCTCTCCATACAACACTAATGATTTCACATTAGAATTAAACATTTTAAGTTGAGTATTAACTTTAAGCAGAGCCGGACTTTTTTTCAAAAATGACCTTGGCTCCCAGGTCGACCCAGCCTTGAATGGGTACCAGGTGCAGTCCCGAGAAAGTAAAGACCACATCACACATCTTGTGCCGATTGGTCTATAAAAATATAAGTCTAGCCCTATATGCCCTATACGCCTAACGGCGTGGAAGAGGATCCTTAACTTAATTTTTTTTTTAATCTTCTTATTCTTCTTCGGTCCTTCTGTCAGAAACCTTATATCAGGAGGCCGGTAGCCTTTATTAAAGCTATCGTGCAATCCATATCCTCTCGTGTACCATACAGTTTTGTCTTCAGTGTGGTTGGAACAGGCCAGATTGTGTCTCTGTTGTCAGCATACAGTTGACAGTGTTGGAGCACATGCTCAGCATTTTCGGGTGCCACTCTGCAGGGACACGTCTCCGTATTTCCTACACCGAAAAATTTGAACATATGTTGACAAAATCTGTTGTGCCCAGTCCTTAGTCTGAATATAATACACTATCCCTCTCTAGAGAGGCGATGAAGCGAGTCTTGGAGAGAAAATATGGTGTGTGTATCTAGCCACCTTTCTTGGATACTAGATTGTATTAATGTTTTCGTCTCTTGGTGGGTTAAGTCACTATTTGGTTGTACCATGTCACTGCCGCTTATGACCAATCTGTCCGCTATTTCATTGCCTTCCAAGCCACAGTGACCTGGAACCCACTGCAGTACAGCTTTTTTTAAAAATGATATTGATGATTAACTTTCATTTCTTTTGACCTCCACAAATTCTTAACTATTTCAGTCCAAATTAACTCCTCGTGCTTTTATTGATTAACCTTGACAGGACAAACTTCTATAAACACCATGTTCCTTGTGTAACCATCATAATAACCCATGCTTTCCATATGTTACTTTAACATGTGATCCCCACTGTCTCACAAATTAGTGACCAGGGAAATAAGATTTTTTGAGAAGGAGTGACCAGAAGATATAAAATCAGGAAGGAGGTGGTAAGAGAAAATGTCAACAGAGAACCAATTAAAATTACAAAGCCAGCAAATCAAATGGTTTTCCATTCTCAGTACCATCCTAGTAAGTACTCGACTCTTGTAAGTAAAGTAATGCAAGGTTAATTGCTTATTTATCTCCTCTCATTGCTTTTGAATCTGCATATTTAAGTATTAGTAAACAAATTATTGTAATCCCATCAGTGTGTAATGCGACGTCAGTGGCTTAGGTGTTGCGAGTCTGACTGGTAATTCCAACGTACCGCGATCGAAACCCACTGCTGGTTGCGTAAATTGTTATCATGCTATGGGTGCCGCAGGTCGACATAGCATAAATGGGTGGGTCAAGGACCTGGAATCTATATTACCTAACTAGGGCTCGTTGTACGTCCCAGTGACAGACACACTAAACCAGAACACACTCAAAACACACACCTATGGAACACACACATCATCTTTAATGAACAAAGAGCAATACACCCTGAAGCAACCTCCACAGTTATGGACAGTCCCTTATCCGAAACTCCCGGGCAGTGGCAGCATTTTTATTTACTTATCCACCCCGAGCCATTCCCATGGATGTACCAGAGGACACGATTCCACCTCCTGTAGTGCAGCGCTAACTAGGCTACGATCTTCGCCATGTGAGACTCAGTGGCACACGCAGGGTGAGTGGTTCAAGTCTTAGCGGGCAATGTCGCCGCCAGCACACAGCGCAGCTAACAAGGGACAAGAACACCTACCTAAACATGGTACAACCCCAACACAACGGTCTTAGCATACTATCAGCACACGAGGAATAACAACAGCTAACCAACACATTTGACGACAACGTTAACACAACCTATCTGTCAATTCCTAACAACAACAAAATACAATCACGTCTCTAAAATGTCTCCATCCTCGCACGTTCACTCCAACCGTTCTTCCCTCTCCGTTCAGCTCCGGGTCAAACGTATACGTTGCACCAGTGTTCAAGCATCTCGGGTTTTCCCCGTATCATCAAATCAACTGGCTGAGCGCTGGTGCACTTTTTGGTCCGTCAAACACCAACATGCAGTTACACGTCGTATTGTCTATAATCTGTCCCACAGGGCTATGACAGGGTGCCAGGAGGTATGTCATGAGGAAGTAAAGACGGTCGATGTAATGCTGACCATATTACCCACCTAGTGCCGATTTGTCTGTACAAAAATGGGTTCTCTTCCCAAATGCCTGATGCGCTCAAAGGCATGAAAGGGGATATTTTTTTTTTTTTTTTCAATGTAAAATAACAATAAGACTTTATTCAATAGACACAGATTAATCATTCTCTCTTTATTTCATATGGGAAAATTTGTTTGGTATGCCAGCAAGGATCAGGAACTAATTGGGTCAGTATCCTCAGGCACCACTGTACTTATGAATCAATAAGTTAAAATAACAGTTGACGGACTAAACGTTAACTACGGGAAATTCGTTTTGGGGACAGTTGTAAATACCTCACGGGGCGTTGAAAGCCAACCCCATCATATTTCGGCTGTTGACTAGGCAAGTTTGCGTGTTACCTATCTATCTATCTATCTATCTATCTATCTATCTATCTATCTATCTATCTATCTATCTATCTATATATCTATCTATCTATCTATCTATCTATCTATCTATCTATCTATCTATCTATCTATCTATCTATCTATCTATCTATCTATCTATCTATCTATCTATCTATCTATCTATCTATCTATCTATCTATCTATCTATCTATCTATCTATCTATCTATCTATCTATCTATCTATCTATCTATCTATCTATCTATCTATCTATCTATCTATCTAATCTATCTATCTATCTATCTATCTATCTATCTATCTATCTATCTATCTATCTATCTATCTATCTATCTATCTATCTATCTATCTATCTATCTATCTATCTATCTATCTATCTATCTATCTATCTATCTATCTATCTATCTATCTATCTATCTATCTATCTATCTATCTATCTATCTATCTATCTATCTATCTATCTATCTATCTATCTAATCTATCTATCTATCTATCTATCTATCTATCTAATCTATCTATCTATCTATCTATCTATCTATCTATCTATCTATCTAATCTATCTAATCTATCTATCTAATCTATCTATCTATCTATCTATCTAATCTATCTACCTACCTACCTACCTACCTACCTACCTACCTACCTACCTACCTACCTACCTACCTACCTACCTACCTACCTACCTACCTACCTATCTACCTATCTATCTATCTATCTATCTATCTATCTATCTATCTATCTATCTATCTATCTATCTATCTATCTATCTATCTATCTATCTATCTATCTATCTATCTATCTATCTATCTATCTATCTATCTATCTATCTATCTATCTATCTATCTATCTATCTATCTATCTATCTATCTATCTATCTATCTATCTATCTATCTATCTATCTATCTATCTATCTATCTATCTATCTATCTATCTATCTATCTATCTATCTGTCTGTCTGTCTATCTATCTATCTATCTATCTATCTATCTATCTATCTATCTATCTATCTATCTATCTATCTATCTATCTATCTATCTATCTATCTGCCTAACTGTCTGTCTGTCTTATCTAAGTGCGTGTGTGTGTATATACATATATATTTTTTTCGGGGTGGGGGGAGGGGGCGTTCCAGAACCAGTTTTGCCTAGTTGGTGTTGAAGGTGGGGCTAGGCCCCCTTGCTCGTTATTTTCTAAAAGAAAAAATCTTGGGGGCTAGGAGTGGCTTGAAAACTTCGAACTCCCTTCCCCCCCCCCCCCTTTCCTATTGTAACGAGACAATTTGGTGAGTTCCACGATAATCTCCCAAAACAAACTAGGCCACATTCCATTCATACTTGTTTTAGACTCGTATGCTGTTCGGTAGTTACAGGTTAACGCTATGATGCTTCCTTTCTGGCTTGTCTTGCATCTACGCTTTTCTTTCGATAAAGAAAATGCCTGTGACATAGGTTGCATCACTTTCTGGGGGAGGGTGGGGTATGTGTGTTAGACCCGGTTTCTAAATGTTTTTGTAGTGTTAAAAGCGCTAGCTTGCTTAAATATTCAACATGCGATATCACAGGCATTGCCGAACTCTCCCTAGCAGTGTGCGAAGGTCGGGTGACTGAAGGTCGCCCAATCAGAAGTGATCTAATGTGTATATGGGTAGTCGATGGGAAGTTTATCGTGGAACTGACCGACAATTTGTAAGGAGGGGTGGAGTGGTGGGATTGAGCGTCACCCCCCCCCCCTCTCTTTTTTTTTCTATGTTAACTTTATGACGGCACGCTTGAATGAAGGAATATAAAATGACATGGGAGACCATAGGCAGAGGAGCAGCAGACTGTCAGCAAAGGAAATCACTTGTGAAGACTGTAGGATGTGTCAACAGCGAGCTGAAACGGATGTAGATAGTTCTCTATATCTCGTGGAATGCTTGCTACAGCATTTATACATCCACATATAATAATGAATTAAGCCCTAGCAACTAAAATACACACATTGTATAGTGGATGGTTACACGGTACAGCACCACGGAAGTCTTAGACTGGCACAGTGATTCTTTTGTTTATCAGATGCAGCGAAATACACCGAACAATCAAGTGTGTAATTTGAGGTCCTAGTTATTTAAATTCGCAACCGAAAAACAAAATCCATTCTAAAAACATTGAATTCAACATGTGGGAAACAACAACATAGACGAAGATTTAAGAAAAGAACACCATCGTGGAATGAAGATATTAAAAAAATCTATAAAGACAAAAAAACAACTGTTCAAAAAATGGCTACAAACAAAGACAGTAGAAGACTATACTAACTACAAAAGTGCTAGAAAATCCACTAAACAAATAATCAAAGTGGCAAAAGAGGACTCATGGCAGAAATATGGCGAACAACTTGTGAAAATTTCAAGGGAAAGACCTAGAGACATTTACAAAAGTGTACATTCTATGAGAATAAGAGACGAAAGTTTTAACCCTACCAACATTATTAATGATAAAAACGGAACACCTTTATTTAACGCTATCAGAAAGAAGGAAAGATGGAAGGAATACTTCTACGAACTACTCAATCCAACAAATACACAAACTAAAGAATACTACTCCACCTATAAGGAAGAACAAGAAGAACCTTGCATTCTAATTCAAGAAGTTGAGAGAGTTATCAAGATGAGCCCAAATAACAAATCAGCAGGTATAGACGGTATAACGAACGAGGCAATTAAAGCGTGCGGAAAAACCGGAGCAAAATGGCTACATAGAATATTCACGGTAGCATGGAACGAAAGGAAAACACCGGAGGATTGGCAAAAAGCTTTTATAGTCCCAATCAGGGGGAAAAAAAGGCAATAAAAGAGAGTGTGACACATACAGAGGAATTTCTTTATTGAGCCACGTAGGGAAGCTATTTTCAAAAGTACTTGAGACAAGAACAAAACATATTGTAAAGATACAGTTGAGTAAAGCTCAGTTTGGATTTAGGAAAGGAAAAAGTTGCACAGACGCCCTTTTCACCCTAAGACAACTTAGTGAAAAGGCAATAGAATATAACAAACAACTCAATATAGCATTCATTGACCAAGAAAAAGCCTTTGACAGGGTAGACAGGAACAAACTATGGAATATATTGAACGACTAAGGAGTACAAGGTCAGCTACTAGACAACATCAGATCTCTGTACCAAACAAGCTCAAGCGTAGTTAGAACAAATGTTGTTGTGACAGACGAATTCATACTAAGAACAGGAGTAAGACAGGGCTGTGTACTATCACCACTACTATTCAATATATACATGAACAGAATAACAACAGCAGCAAACCATGTAATGATAAGCGAACTGTTAACTACACCAAGCAGTGAGACAGAGTTATTTGAAAGAGATCATTATAATGAAAACATACACGCCGATCCTGATGAAGTATATCCCCAACTGAACGAAATACTTTTCGCAGACGACCAAAGCATAATACATGAAAACGAAAAAGAACTTCAAATCCACGTAAATGCGCTACACACAGTCTGCAACGAATATAACATGAAGATCAGCATCACCAAAACAGAAATTCTGAAAATAAGTAGAACACCTAATATACTAACTATTCAAGTTAACAACTAACAACTCAAACAAGTGCAGCAATTTAAATACTTGGGGAGCATATTCACAGATGATGAAAGAATTGATAGGGAACTTGAGGCAAGGTGTCAAAAGGCGAACGCAGTAACTTACCAACTCTCCCAACTGCTAAAACACCCAAGCATCACTATGGCACTAAAGCGACAACTGATAAATTGCATGTTTATACCAACCCTCTGCTACCAATGCCAAACCTGGTCCCTTACAAGAGCACATGAGAAAAAGATCACGACGTGCGAAATGAGATGCTTACGTAAGGCTGCCAATGTCACAAGGAGAGACAATGTAGAGTTCGAAACGAGAACATTAGATCAATTGTAGGAACCACACCATGCCTGCAATACATAAAGAAGCAACAAATAGAGTGGTTTGGCCACTTGATGCGAATGCAATCCGACCAACTGCCTCTACGAGTATACAACGAACAGCACTACTGCCCTAGAGCAAGAGGCAGACCGAGAGTACGATGGATAGACAATATATCAGAGATCCTGAGGCAACACGGACTAACAACAACACGTGCAACACACCTGGCCCAGGATAGAAAACTGCGACTCCCCACTACGCTGTGAGGCAATTGTGGACAAGACAAGACAAGACCGAAAAACATTGCACGTAACGAATTAATTTTTTTTTTTTTTTGAATGACGGAAATGGTAAGGGGATTATGACAGGGGTGTTTTGTCAAGGTTTTAAGTAGTTCTCGTTACAGAAATAGAGGAGCTTATCGGCCCTATCGTGAAGTGCTGTCGAGAACAAGTGCTCATTTCCTGCAAACAGTTCCGCAAACGATTATCTGGAGAAGAGAATTTGTATTGGATGCAAACAACATTCTATTGATTCTAAGAGCTTTTGATTGGGTGGTCCGTCAAAACCTACACGTGTCGGGAAGATATTCAGACATAGACAAGTTAGGCGATTAGGCCTCACGTGAGACGATGAAAAGATAACGTTCAGAAGAATATGGTAAAATGTGGCCTGTTTGTAATGATTTATATTGACTACATAAGGGCCTCTGGTTCGCTTTTAAGATCTTTTTCTTCGTTGTCTAATTGTAAGCTCCGGCTAAAAGTCTTGGCTGTTCGTAAATTTGGACTTCGGCTTTTTGTGAAGGCCTGAATTTGCACGTACATCCGTTTAACTGGCTTATTTGTGTGCAGTTGGTTGTTCCTTGTCGCTTGGGCAGATGCGCTGCGACTTTGAAGGAAGTCCCCAATTGGGTGACTCCTACAACATGCTTGTTGGAGAGGCAATGGGTCTATTTTTGTTTTCCCACAGTGGGACCCCGGAACCCGCACAGGGATTGTTTTAAGAAATATTGTTCTTATTTCTTTTTTTTTTCCCCTACTACTTATGCTGTAAAGCGTCACAGAGGGGAGTTATAAAATGTGGTTAGCTATCTGTTGCTAATTTCGCAGCTTGTGCTATGTCTTACTGCGATAATGTAGGTCTCTTTAACTCCCTGCACCCATTTTTTCCCGGCTTCTTGCCTTGTAGCTTGCTTTTCTCGTGGGGTACGCTCTAGCTACTGGTTGATTTGGTTCCATTCTGACCAGATAACCGAACGAACCCTTTGATTCTTTAACGTTCTTCAAAATCATTTACCGGTACTGTGCGTACCATGGTACTGAGTTCTTCATGCAGCAACCCCTTAATACAGTTCTCCATGTTGTGACGACCCCCAAACATACAAATAATTATAATTCCTTTTAATAATAGTAAAAAAAAAAGTTAAAAAGTCAACCACGTGCAACCTGCTGCTAGCTAGCCGAAGCTGCCAACACTCTCCGGCTATATTTGTGGTCTTTTTTTTGCGAGACTTTTGTGGCTAAAGTTCTGGTATTTGCGCTGTCTCTGGGCTTAATGCTTCTTTTCTCTATGTCAGACCGCTCATTTCCTATCCTTTTAACACGTGTTCTTCTTGCCCTTTCATTTCTCATGTTTCCTCCTTGGTTTCAGCTGTATCTGATTTGGCCAGGCGTATTTCGTAGGAGAGTGATCTTCTCAGCATAACATCCTTTGAACTATTTTATAGTTTTAAAATTTTGAGTATTTTACTTTGCTAAAAAGTACTGAAAACAGTTTTGGGTGTGGATAGACCTAAAATATAAACATATTCCGTGTGTGACCATAATGGTTTTATAGTTGTCTTCCTGCAATAAGAACGGGTTAATCATGTCATGGGGATGTGTGCGAAATGTTAGTTGGAGCCTCACAATGATTCTATCCGTTATTTGCTATAGTGTGGTCTGATTGTGTCGGTTTGGGTTAGTAGTTAGGCTCCTTTGTACGTAAATACCAGCTCCCTGGAATACGCATCACGTCACCAGCCTTTACCATCGTACCATGGGGGGATGCGGGTGGAATTGGTGGTTAGGTTCTCTGGTTCTGTCAGTGTCGATCCATTTGTCTTCCCTATTTGCTCAGTCTTATCCTATTGTCAGTCCTACCATTCATGTTTATGTTGGATACATGATGTGAAATAAGATGATTATAAATATGAATCCCTAGGGTATATAGATGTACACCATACACACGAGCATCCGTACACTCACACAACATTACATGTTTGCACTCCCTTTCACACATATCCGTGCACGCATAACCATATGGATACAAACCTATTTGACATTTCCTACACATGCGTCTCTCTTTCATACCTGCCTAACATTGTAATCATTTTCGCACTTACATTCATGTAAACATGTTCATCCACCCGTAGGGGTATATACACTTCCACATGCAGAAACATGTCTGCATCTAGGTCCGTTTTTCATACTAACTAAAGTGTTGCTCACACAGACTGGGCCACTATTGTGACGATTATCTTTTATGTCCTTTAGTGTTATTAGTGCGTCAGTACTGTCTGTAATGTAATCTGATCGTGTCAAGTATTTGGTTATGTCTAGCTCTCAACTTGTGACCTGTCCGTGATGTTACTAGAGCGTTCTGATGGGTGATGTGGATGGTGAGTGATGATGGGTTTCTTGCTTGAGGCCGCCCCTCATTACATTAATTCTCACTAATTTATAGGTTCGTGCGATTTGTCACGTATATATGCATCCGTTCACCTTGTAGCCCCATGCAAACATATCACTTATGGATCCTAGGAGTGTATGGTTGCACACAACCAGGTGTGAGCCTCCGTACATCCAAGTATCCACACAGACGGTGAGTGGTTATTGGTTACATCCTTCTTGCAGTTCTTGCCCATACCTTCCCATATACTCGCACATTTATACATCTATATACATGCCTTTCGCTCATCTATATCCCCTCTTTCCTATCGATAGGTGAACCCATACCACTCGCATTTTACACAATTTCTTGTGTTTTCATCCTATACATTCGTGCACCCATACCACTCTCCTATACATATACTTCCTTATGCATCAGTACATACCTACTCTAATCTAGACACATATCGTACTTACACGAAGGATACAAATAAATCTGGACATCTCTCTGGCCCACGAGAAAGCCTTAACCAAGACCAATGCTAAATATCCTTTAAAACGAGTAAATTTGAAAACCATTTCTATACCAAAAGGAATGTTGTCTGACACCTAAGGCAATCTCTTTCTGAGTTAGACTAGTGATTGACCAACCCCTTTAGTTTCCAACACTGTTTGTTAATGTATTTGAAGTGAGTGTAGACGGTCGTAATGTGTCCAGTAAACGGCTAATACCGGTCTCTGAAAATAATCAGTACTTGAAAGATTATTTTTGGGCACTTGGCTATGTTGGCAGTTTCTATCACTATAGACTTGAGTAAAGACGCCCAGCCACTGAGTACCGCAGTAAGTGGTGGAAAATGACAGAGGTGCGAAATTAAAAGCATCGAACTCCTTTTTTGAAACTGTATTTTTTTTTAATTCCAACTTTTTAATAAACTTTAATATTTAAGACAACCAAAGTTAACAACACCTCACTAGTTTTGGAACCCAATAGAAGGCGCCGCTACAAGCGCCATCTTGGGAACATTCGGTTACAATCTGACCCTTGATCGAGGAGGAGGAGGAGACATATAGTCAACATTATATACTACTTGCCGGAACCTGGGAAGTTCAGGTGTCTTAAAACATCCCTCCCCCTTTTTTTTATAACATTTTTTTTTTGGGGGGGGGGGGGGAGGAAAACCGCTCACCCTCCATCAGTCCCCTTTCAACCCACCCTCACAACCCAAGGTGGTGAGGACGGCATGGTTAAGAGAAGGGTGTGTCTCATTCCCTCCCCCTCCACCCCAGAGTTTTCTTAAATTGTGGGAGGGAGAGGAACTGAGACACTCCCTAAACTAGGCCTAATGTTGCTGGAAAGAGGAGGGCTGAAGACAGGAAGAGCTGTTACCCCTAAAATTTGGGACGTAAGGCCCCTTCCCCCCCCCCCTTTCCATTGCTCTCTTCGTGGCTTCCCGCCTGATGATTAGTATTTTGTTCTGGAAAAAACGATCAGTTCTTTCCTATATCCAGGGGTTAACCCCGCACATGAATACATGTACACGCTTGCGTCGTTAAAGATAAACTCATATCAAATCACAGCTGTGTCGGTAAGTCTCTATATATTATTATGTTACACATAACCGACAAGTAATTAACTCTGGCCCTGGGTCACGACGAACTATGCGCGACGGCACGCTGTGCCACAGGGCCGCCCCTTCCTGGCTTCGTATGTTTAGGACAGCGTTTCGAAACTCTTCCTGTTGCTGACACGCTGCTTGGGCCAAACATAATTTCGCGACACAGAAATTCAGTCTACTGTAGTCCGTTCTAGAAGTCATGCCCAACTTTAAAAACGTTGAGTTGAGTTGATTCAAGAACCGACATCACAGCACTCGGGGCATTGTCATAAGCGCTCCAGCAAAGAGTTCCAATACTAATGGTGCCAGTTGCATTCTGATTAAACGTCCGTCTTGCCTTTCTTCTGAGCCTCGAGCATCTGCCAGAACCCCTCCTCACTCCCCGCTGCATCAATCTCACCAGACTGTGGTGATCCATCTGCTCCTCCGAACTGTACACGCTCTTCCACAAGGCACTAACCACGTCTGCCTTATCTTGCATCAGTATTCCACCAAGTTGTGCAGAGCCAGCCAGTCTGTCCGACTGTTCATTTCTCAACACAACGGCGTATCCCGGAGAAATAATCCAGACAATACTCCTCACCCGTGTCCTCTTCAGCGAGGTATGCCACACTGCACGAAGCATGCCTGTCCTGACCTTCCTCAGCATGCTTTCTGAATCAGCTACAATCACTCTGTGTGTGTGTGTGTGTGTGTGTGTGTGTGTGTGTGTGTGTGTGTGTGTGTGTGTGTTTTCTAACCAGCGGAAAGCTGCAGTGACCGCCTCCACCTCCATTCTTAAACGTGGAACAGTGTACCTCGTGGAACAGTGTACCTCGTGGAACAGTGCACCTCGTGGAACAGTAAACCTCGTGGAACAGTGCACCTCGTGGAACAGTAAACCTCGTGGAACAGTGTACCTCGTGGAACAGTGTACCTCGTGGAACAGTAAACCTCGTGGAACAGTAAACCTCGTGGAACAGTGTACCTCGTGGAACAGTGTACCTCGTGGAACAGTGCACCTCGTGGAACAGTGCACCTCTTGGAACAGTGTACCTCGTGGAATAGTGTACCTCGTGGAACAGTAAACCTCGTGGAACAGTGCACCTCGTGGAACAGTGTACCTCCTGGAACAGTGGACCTCGTGGAGCAGTGCACCTCGTGGAACAGTGTACTTCGTAGAACAATGTACCTCGTGGAACAGTGCACCTCGTGGAACAGTGCACCTCGTGAAACAGTGCACCTCGTGGAACAGTGCACCTCGTGGAACAGTGTACCTCATGGAACAGTGCATCACGTGGAATAGTGTACCTCGTGGAACAGTGTGCTCGTGGAACAGTGTATCACGTAGAACAGTGTATCACGTGGAACAGTGCACCTGGTCGAACAGTTAATCTGGATGTTGTGGTTTGATTTGCTAGGCTCTTCTGCACCAAATATCGACAATTAACTTTTGCTAAGAAACCCCAAGCACATCCTTCGCCTTTTGACACTGAACCGTCCGCGTAAATAATCTAATCCTTTAAATAAACTGCAACACAGAAACCGCTCGGTGTAAGCTGTTGTAATTTGGCAAGCAACTTGCTAATAATCATGTACTTGTGAGATTTTTTTAATGTAAAAAAACATTTAGTTATAATTTCAATTGTCTGCAGTACATTTAAAAAAAAAAACAGACACAGTTTCAAAGTAAACAGTTAGTGTGCTTACTGTTAACTGAGTGATGGGAACTTTTCAAACCATCAGACTGCACACGTTTCATAGGCGTTTCACTCTCAACTAGTCATCTCCTGTTTAGTTATCCCCCAAACGCAGCTCTCCCCCAAAGGGTTGAGCCGCCACCTTCCCTTTAGTGTTAACTTGGTGTCGGCGCGCCTGCACCCACAGACAGAGAAAATAGAAGACATTTTCCGTAGACCAGTTGACGACTAGCACCGAAACACAACAAATGTTTAATTTTTTTTTTCTTCTTCTTCTTCTTCTTCTTCTTCTTCTTCTTCTTCTTCTTCTTCTTCTTCTTCTTCTTCTTCTTCTTCTTCTTCTTCTTCTTCTTCTTCTTCTTCTTCTGCTTCTTCTTTTTCTTCTTCTTCTTCTTCTTCTTCTTCTTCTTCTTCTTCTTCTTCTTCTTCTTCTTCTTCTTCTTCTTCCGAGCCTTGGGTTTGATTGCTTCAGTTTTCACCCGCCTCCACTCGTCTCTCTGGTTGGCCTTCTCTTTCCAGTTGCTAACACCAAGTGTTTGTAGGTTTGTCTGGACATTATCTCTCCGTCGTCTTCTTAGTCCGTCTCATGGTTTACGACCATTCCTCTCCCTTGTGTATACAGTTTTTACCTGTCTATCATCTGCTATTCTCTCAATATGCCCCAACCATTTCAGTCTATTAGACCTTACGATGCCAGTGATTAACTGTGATTTAAACAGATTATGAATGTCATTGTTACTTTCCAGGCTGAAGAGCGACTGGCCGAACCATTGGAACGCTGGGCTCTCAAGGCTGGGGATTTTTCTGTCAGTGGCTAAATAAAATCCTCACCTGCACAGTCGTGGCAACAGCACTACCAAGCGGTCGCAATCCTCAGGCTCAAAGACCCCCTTGATTACAACGCAAAAGTGGTAATGAAGGCAGTTATTGGCAGTTGTTACTTCGCAGGCTGCATTCTCCTCTGTCTGCGTCGTCAGTGAGTCCAAAAATTCGTCGTAAGACTGTTTTCGAGCAATTGTAATAAGCTTTCATCTCTTTTAGATGGGCTCCAAGTTAAGGAGCCATATAAATCTCTGGTATTATCAGCGTTTTATATATTGTGATCAACATCTTCCTCTAGCGGTTTTGTACAATTTTAATTTTACATTTAATCCATCTGCAGATTTCCCTTATATAGATGTTTCTAGTAAACTCTCAATATTGTACTCTGGATGTAATCTTTGCAGTTTGATGTAGAAGGATCTCTTAAGCTTGATTTTTAATTTTGCACCAACCAGAAAGTGGTCATTATTGCACTCAGCTCCTCTTTAGATTTCAACTTGTTATAAGTTCAAAAGTTACTGACATCAAGAGAAATAAGCAATACATTAAAAATGAGAATTGTCAAATGTTACCTTACTGTATGGCACAGAGACATGGACAGTGAACAAACAACTGGACAATCGTATCAAGATTAGGTCGTATTTCATGGAAACAAAAGCTATCAAATACAGAGGTACTGAGGAAATTGGGAATGAAAAGAGAGTTGCAAGGTGAAATAGAAAAGAGACAATTAAAATATTTTGGTCATATTAAAAGACATAACAGCATTGTGAAGATCATCCTAGAGGGAAAGGTTCAAGGTAGGCGAGCAAGAGGCAGACATCGTTACAATTGGGAGGACAACATCAAGAGATGGACGAACAGCAGTATGAGTGAGTGTACATCAAGAGCAAGAGTCAGGGCTTGTTGGAGATCCATTGCAGCCAATCTTCATTGTGGAGACGGTATCTGATTGATTGATTGACAAGTTCAATGTATTTAAATTATTTAATAAAATGTGATCTATTTGATTAGATAAGTTATCTTGTCACATGAATAGGCAAATGTTGACGGTATGTTGTTTATCAGATCCAGTATTACATACTTGCAATTTCTAGCAAATTCGATATCTGCTGCTGTTGCTGTTCCTGTTACTGCTGCTGTTGTTGTTGTTGCTGCTGTTGCTGTTCCTGCTACTGCTGTTGTTGTTGCTGCTGCTGTTGCTGTTCCTGCTACTGCTGTTGTTGTTGTTGCTGTTCCTGTTACTGCTGTTGTTGTTGTTGATACTTTTGTTGTTGCTCTGCTGCTACTATCGCTGTTGCTGCTGTTGCTGTTTTTGCTGCTGCTGTTTTTTTTGTGTGTAGCAGTTGTTGCAATTGCTGGGTTTTTTTGCTGATGCTATTGTTACTGTTATTGCTGTTGCTGCTACTGTTGTTATTGATGCTGCTTAGAGGTGATAAATCGGATATGGGCGTCGTTTCAGAGAGACGGACATTTTTGGCAGACCGTCAGAATATATCCTCCGATCGACACATGTCCAGAGACCACAGGTTGAAGAACATTGGCTTACTAAAACATCGTATGAACAGACTTCCGGTCCAGTATGGCTGGTAGGCCGGCTGACCGCAGACGCTTTGAAAGGTAATTTGTTTCCAGCAGCAGTTTTATGACAATAATCTTCATTTCTGAACTAGGAGTCCCATGTTTATATCGTCCGGTTATAGACTTGAGTGGTGCGACACGCTGAGCTGTGAGTTTCATGTGGAATGCGTGTGTTAGCAGATGTCAGATTTCACTAAGTCAAAAGACGCTCAGTTTGTAGACTTGACACAGCAGCTGATTCACTTAGGCTCTTCAGTAGAACAATCTGTACTGCAGTGGATTCCAGGTCACTGTGGCTTGGAAGGCAATGAAATAGCGGACAGATTGGCCAGAACGCAGTGACATGGTACAACCAAATAGCGACTTAACCCACCAAGAGATGAAAACATTAATACAATCTAGTATCCAAGAAAGGTGGCTGGATACTAGGGCTGAACCGAAAATTCGCTTCGTATTCGCTTCGGGGCCGAATAGTGGACCTAATAACTATTCGGTATTCGGCCGAATAGTTGCGGTCGGGCCGAATACTAATAGTGGTTACCCCACTCCCGTTTCTGCAACACTGTGATGGACTGAAATAACTTTTTCATTAACACAATAGTTGCTGTTGGCTAAGTCTGTCGTAGCGGTTGAAACTGCGACCCGGTTGCGTAGTACAAACTGCATAAAATGCCAACCGCAGTGTGTGAGTGTGTGTGTGTGTGAGAGAAAGAAAGAGAGGCAGAGAGAGAGAGATCACGCATTTTTCGTTCTTTTAGGGTGTCTTCGCCCAAATCATATTTGACGATATTGCTAACGAGAATATGAAGTGCGTTTAAATTACATAGAACGAACGGCCGAGCGAACGATGGTTTTGAAAGAGGCGGGAGCCCGAAGACAACTAATCACAGACATCAGAAGGAGACAGTCGTCATTTTTCAGCCATGTTATGAGAAGAGGGAAAATGGAACATTTGGTGACCACTCGAAAGATCTGTGGAAGGAGGGATAGAGGAAGATAACGATAGAAGATTCTTGACAGTCTTGTTGCATGCCATGGAGGTGTGTCAGCACACGAACTGATAAAGGCTGTAGGAGATAGCAGATTGTGGAGAGGCCACGCCAGTAGGCAAGGCACCTGATGATGATGATACACTATTCTTATTCGTATTCGGCCGAATAGTCGGTCCCACTATTCGTATTCAGCCGAATAGTGAAAATCACTATTCGGTACAGCCCTACTGGATACACACATCAGATTATCTCCCCGAGACTTGCTTCATCGCCTCTCTAGAGGTAAACAGTGTATTAAATTTAGACTAAGGACTGGGCACAACAGACTTCAACATATGTTTACATTTTTCGATGTAGGAAACACGGAGACGTGTCCCTGCAGCGTGGCACCCGAAAATGCTGAGCATGTGCTCCAACACTCAACTGTATGCTGACAACAGAGACACAATCTGGCCTGTTCCAACCACAATGAAGACACAACTGTATGGAAGATATGGACTGCACGATAGCTTTCATAAAAGCTACCGGCCTCCTGGTTTAAGTTTCCTGACAGAAGGAATGAGGAAGAAGAAGACAAGGTTATAAAATAGGACACTAACGGACATTTTGTGTGATTTCCGTTGGCGTAGGAACTAAGCACTTATGGAGTGTCCCGTCTGGGGTGAAGTTTGAACTCCCCACTAGGTTTGAAGTTCATGTTTATACAACTCATCAACATCGTAGCACACGGGTGTAACCCATAAGTGCTCCGTTTTTCTTCCAACTCAAGCCTGAGTCAGAAAAATCCTGAAATACTTTGGGTAGACTTTTAACTCAAAATTTTGCCCGGGCAGCGCCGTTAGGGTACTCTTTTCAATTTCCAACTGCCAAGAGAATTTTTACGCCCGCAACAATACACACGGGCGTCTGGTCTCACTACTCAGAAACCAGGGGAAATTACTAGAAGTCCACGTAAGAAAAAAATTCAGTCTTCACCGGGGTTTGAACCAGGGACCTCTACCACTCGAGGCGGACACCATGTCTCCAAACTACGCACCCCCCCCCCTCCCCCTTTTCCCTAAAGAACGACTGACGGGCGCCAAGGACAATATCAAACAATAAATGCAACATATTAGAAGTAACATAAATGTGGATAACACTTGAAACAATTTTGCCAACACATTGATTGTAGAGTCCACGAAAGCCACAACTAAATCCATATCGATTACGTGTGTCACTTCAAGTGGAAGTTTTGCCGACAACATTTAGAATAAGACCATCGCACGATCGTCGTGTCACTACTTAGGGAACGCCACGCGACAAGACGTGACCTGGGGGAAAAGTTGTGTGTTTTTTGGGTCACCCCATGTTTTGGCCACGCTTCTGTCTGTAGTAAGAGCCATTTTTACTCTGAGATTTCGAGGGATGGTTCTCCAAGATGGGAACCTGAGACCAGAAAGGGGGATAATTAACTCGCGTCGGGAGTTTACCCTGATCGTTAACCCCCAGCAGGTCACCGTCTTAAGCGAATTGTAGCCGTGGTGTGCTGGGAAATTGATCCTGGTTGGAGGACTTAAGCTGCTGTTTATTGTTTGCTTTATTTGTAAGGGATCCGGTCTGCACTTTCTACGACGGCTAGAAAACACAATTTGCGTGATTATAGTTGTTACTGGTCGTGCAATAAAATGCAAACTATATGACGTTGTATACATGTTATTGATTATCTTTGTTTCCATGTGTGTTTTTATTGGCTTTCAGTGTAAACTACCAGACGTACTTTCACACGGTAGGGTACTACTGACCCTGTGCGCTGCCACAGACAAAATACTGGAGAGAAAAGGGAAATGCGGAGAGGCGCTTCAACTTGTTGTCTCTAGGCTAAGGAACAGTTGAAGCCTTGTTTCATTTAGGAGTAATATTATTATTTATTACCTATTTTATTAGATTTTATATTATTGTAATTGCAAATGTACACAAACTTAAAACTAATTAGCCCACCCCCACCCCCCCCCCCCCCCCCCCCCCCCCAACCACCGAAAATTGTTTGGAGCCTTCAAGGGGCTTAAGCCTAATTTAACTGTGCAATAATAAAAGGTTTATTATTATTATTATTATTATTAACAGTATGTACTAATTCGCCCAAAAAAGTCACATATTCAGAATATATACTTCTTTTTCTTCTTCTTCTTCTTCTTCTTCTTCTTCTTCTTCTTCTTCTTCTTCTTCAGCATTCCGAACTCTTGAGGTTCATTGCTACAGATATCACCAGCCTCCATTCATTTCTCTGGTTGGCCTTCTCTTTCCAGTTGGTGACACCCGGTGTTTGCAGGTCTGTCTGGACATTATCTCTCCATCGTCTTCTTGGTCTGCCTCGTAGTATTTAGAATATAAACACATAAACAAACAGTTGTGATGATTAGCTGCATACGTCTTGTATAGATGAGAGGAAGCGGTGGCGTTTCGGGTGGATCTCTAAACATTACTGGGTGTTGGGACCTCAAAATGCGTGAGTTCCCATGCTCCAGCGCCTACGTGTAGTACCTATACAATCTGGGGTAGCAATTCGAATCTGAATGGTGGCACTTTATTTCACCGGGTGTTTATCGCTCGTCGTGAGGTCCTGGTTGGGTTGAACGTCTGTTAGTCAGTCAGTTTGTCCGTCAGTCAGTCAGTCCGTCAGGCAGTCACTCCGTTTGGACCAGTGGGCATGCGTCTAGTCGTTCTGCAGAGAGAGAGAGAGAGAGAGAGAGAGAGAGAGAGAGAGACTAAGCCGTTTAGAATAAAACCCGTTGCAATTAGGTATATTCTCCTTTTTTTAACGTGGATAACATGCATTTGGAATGCTGATATGACGTCACAGCGATGTGAATACACCGAATAACAGCAACCACATTCAAACTCAGGGTCATGGAGAACGATTGCCAGAGCTTTCAACTGTTTTTATAACAGAAGTATTTAACTGATATTCATGTTTGGCATCTTACAATTTTCTGAAAACTTTAAAGACTTTCCTGGCACATTTCGATAGGGCGCCAGTTGTTGGTCTAGTGATGTCTAGACAGTATTCAATCTCCTCAACATCTTCTGAATCATGTCCAGAGTTGCAATTGCTGCAACGACCCTTTCTTTAACTCTTTGAGTCCCAGTGGGTTTAGCATCACAGGCCCAGGGGGTAGTAAAGAAAGTAATAAAATCGGCGCATTATGCGTTCATTGGGCTTCTAGGTAGGAACCTATGAACGTATGATGCGTTCCTTGGGACTCAAAGAGTTAAGGCTAAATGTCCCTTATCTTCCGAGCGTCTTTACAAGCCCCAGGGTCACAATAGGTGACACGATATTTACAAATTTAAACTTTAAATATAAGGCCCGTTGATGTTTGAAGCAGACGTTCAAGCCTTAATTGTTGAAAATTCTGCAGCTATGTAAACCGCGGCTCGTACTGGTCTAGAGGTACTCCGCAGCTCCAACGACCATCCAACATCACTTTTGAGATGAGGCAACTCAAATTATAGGCTCCACACAATTAATATTTTTCCTTGGCACAACTTGGCCAGACTTCCTCACCACTTGTTAGCCCCAAACTAGATAGGATCACTATCTTAGTCAAAATGAACACAGTGTGGAAAGAAATCTGAAAATATAACAATCTACTCACACTTATCTAAATACATAAAACAGGGAAATACCTTACGCCAACAAGGATGAATTCATAATAACAAAGAATGATGTACTGAATTTCAACAAAGGTAAGACGTATCACTGGACTGATCAAACAGATAGAACAATATAAGATTATGACATATTCAAATTCCAGTCAGCACTGACTGCAGGTCTGACCTAAATTCAGTGATGGGTGTCATCGTCCCTTTGAAGATCAATAAAAGGACATAGTAAGTTCAGACCAGATGTGATTGATTGGCTGTATGTTCTGGCCTCTGGTACTTATTCTCAGCGGTGAAGCAGGAAAGATCCTCCTTCTAGTCAGACTAAGTCAATCTCTTCAGCAAAGTTCATGCACATGAATGCATGGACACATTAAATTAACATTGCCTCTCTTGGCGTAGGTATAAACATCACAACAAACAGTTCCTCAGGTTAGGCACTGGCAGGTAGCTGGTCTGGTATTGTAAAGACTAGACTGGATACATCAACTGGTGCAGTGGGTCTCCCACAGTTCACAAATAGGGTTCATGTACTGGACATGGTGAGTCAGGGTACCCGGTGGATGTGGCTGAGCACTGGTGGGATGGGTGTCTTTACTCGGGTAGAGTTTGGACTGAGGGATGTGGCACTTAGGGTGGAACTCTTTGGGTGTGATTCTGACCTCAGCTCCAGCTAAACCAGCAGACTCTCTGGATCATAGCCTGAGGAAATAGTACAAAGAGAACCAGGGTTAACCAACTGTCAAAACATATGCCTTTGTACTATTATCCTCACCACGCATCTTAAATTATTAGCTCAGCTATCAGTGGCCAGACTTCTTAGATAAGGATAGATGATTGGTTTTTAACCCCACGAGCCAAAGCTTCAACGCAGCAAGCTTGAACATATCTGCATCAACCTCTTTCTGTGAAAACAGCGTTAGCCAACCAGAAAAATCAAATCGACCCTATTCCTTTCATTAAGGAGTGCTTACCTAATACAAGCATACAAAAGAGCATGGAATATTCAGTAGGGTAATGCAACAACAATACAAATTTAAATTTGCTCACACTGAATCTGTGTTACATGACGACTACACCAGACCGGAAGCAATTCGAAATTGAGGCGATGCAAAAACTTCAACCTCAGGTCTTTTTCTTTTTCTTCTTCTTTCGTTCCCTTGAAATTGATTATCTATATCTTTAATGTTGTCTCTAGTATGAGCTTCACTGTCTTTCCTATTTAATTCAGTAACCCGTAAAGTTTATCTTGCACCGATGTTTCTCTTACCCAAAAGTTTTGCCTTGTTATGTTGTACTTGGGACAGTCTTAGAGGACATAACCTAGGATTTGTGTGGGCGAAACCAATCAATGTCTTTTTAGGTCACCATTGTTCTGAATATGTTTCTTGTATTTTGCTAGTCGTCAGTTTTGTAAGCATAAAGTCGTAAGAAGAAGGATCGCGTATTCCCAAGGAGTATGGACGGTCTATTCATGAATATAAGAGGACAGCTGTCGTTAAAATGCAGGGGAATCTCTCCAGTCAAAGCGTTCATTCAGTTTAAAACCTCAAGCGGCTAATTCAGCACGTTTCTCATACACTGGTTTTACTTCCAGCAGCAGAGAATAATAACTTTAACCAAGTTAATCAAAGTTCAGCTTACCCATACTTGTTGAAGTTTCCCTGGTGAAACAAAGACTTCAATTCAGATATATCAGTAAAATGTCAGAACGAAGCGGTATGCCATCCACTGGCTGAGGAAGCTGGGTCGCTGATGACGCCAAAAATTCAAAGTCTCCCAAACTAGAAGCGGGAAAGATTCCTTCCGCTAGAACAGCGGTACTTCGGCCATGAACTATGGCTTCGCTACGCTTTGAAATAACTTACCTATGAGTTAATACATAATATAATTCATTCACGATCGAATTAGGAACGAACAGTGTACTTTACCAAAGAAGGACAATTTACATCTGGAAGAAGAGTCTATATTTGAAACTAGCTAATTTAAATCGGTGGGTACAAGATGCGGGCATGTCAATAGGCATAGGGGTGTTCCTCTGGTATGTGACACTGGTTCAAAGGAAAACTGTAAAAGAAGATAGTGGGTTTTTAGCCTCAACTACACGTAGGCTGACTATGGAGTAACATGATGGTGGTAACAAAAGCAATGCTGTGGCTAGAGACACAGCATTTTCCCCAAAAGTGCTTTCTAAGCGATTCCGTGAGCATGCTTACGAAGATAGAGGCAGGGTGGATTCTGTAAAATGGTTGGAGTCCCTAAGGAAATCTCGTCTGTTAGGAATTTGATTCATTTTTGTGCAAGGACACTTGTGGGTTAGAGCAGTGGTTCTCAACTTGTGGGTCGCGACCGTTTTGCGGGTCGAACGACCCTTTCACATTAGGAAGGTTGGGAACCACTGGGTTAGAGGGAATGAACGAGCGGTACGAGAAGTACGTCATAAGTGAAAAATACGAATATAAAGGCTATAATACGAAACAAAATAAAGTAGAAGGCGTATGTGAAAAGAGGGCAAGAAATATGAATAAGTACAAATAAACAAGTAAATAAATTGAATAAAATTAAACGGTGTTGAATATTGATCCCTCCAGGACCAATACCACCAAAACTGTGGATTTTTAATGAGTAATTGCTGGTTTGATCACCAGAGCAGGACAGAGATATGCATTCCTAATAAGGCTCTCAAACCTGTCTCCTTCCAATTCAACAGTTCTGACCACCAAGACGAAAACAATATCTTAGTGACTGCTAATAAATCCTGCTCTGGTGATCAAACTAGTGTCCTGTCCAACGACAGTGTTTTTTCTTCACTTCTTGGTCCACTGGAACTTCTTTAGTTCTCTCCAAAGCTCTACAACAGTGATTCTATGATAGCATTTAATTCCATCTGATCTGCGCAGGCGCCAGTTAATTAATGTTTGTAGTTTATTAGTAACTGTTTTAGTTGCTCTTCTTGTTGACGCTATACTCAGCAGTACTGATTTAACATTATAATTACAAATGTTGAGTTTAGTACTAGTTTTAATTTCTTTTGACTCCATAAATTTCCTAACGCTATGAAGGCACGTCTTGCTCTTTGTGTTCGAATTTTAATATCTCTGTCAGTTTCGCCATCTTTTTCTACATTACTGCCCAAACAGGTGCATGAATCTAAATCTTGGGCTGGAATACCGTTAAGAGAAACCACATTACTATCTACCTGGTTTATTCTCTTTATCTTAGTCTTGTCCCTATAGATTTGTAGACCTAGTTGTTGTGATCTTGAATCAAGTTTATTTAATTTATCTTGCATCTGATTTCGTAAATGGGAGAGAAGAGAAATATTATCAGCGATGATTTTGTAACTGTTGTATAGGGGTCCACTGAATTCCATATTTGGTGTCTATACATCCAATTTAGAGTGGTGAATTACATTCAATCCTTTGCTCTGTTGTTATTCTTAACGGTGCTATCTGGTTAGTATAGGATCTGTTTGGACGAAAACCTGCTTGTTCATCTGACAACCCTTCATCAAAAGCATCATTTAGTCTAACAAAGATATCCTACCTAATATTTTTTTTTTTCAGTAACCGACAGCAACACAATTCCTCTATAATTCTCACACTCCTGCAGATCGCCTTCTGGGTGGGTGGGGGAGGGGGTCCAGCCTTATATGCCTGAAGGGGTGAGGGTGGACCACTTCGAGACAGCGATTCCGCATTGCTCACCAGAATGAAAGACCCGGGAGTTAAGATCGGCATAGCCAAAAGCGAGAGACACACAGGGCATACAAAATGACTTATCAGTCAACAAAGAACTGGCACTATTCGTCACAGGACGCTGGGGTTCATACTGAGGGAACGATCTGAGCACTTATATCCGGAGTGCAGTGATTATGTCCCAACTAACTTACTAGCTAACTAATAATATGCAAAACCTCTACGTAGCAGGCCAGACGGGACAACAGAATCGATCGATCAATGTTTTCACATTGTTTACATTCTTCTAACTTTGCCGTATGCCAACTATAAACATAACCAGCCATAGAGACAACAAAGCCAGAGATTGATGAACCTAAATGAAGACAACGTAAAGCCGATGTGTAATTCTATCGATCACTTACCCTGGGCAGTTAACCCTAAAACGCGTGCCTAGCCGATAAGCCAGACAGAAAACATTGGAACATCCCATACAAGCATCGAGCCACGGAGAAACACCTCAGATCTCGAGTGTCCGTAGACCACGGATCGCGCCAGTGGCGATCGGTCTCAAGTCGGACGTGAGAGTTGCTGTCGAGCTAGATAGGGTCGCGTGCAGAAGGAGAATGGAAAAATTAAGTATTTTAATTATCTCTAACAGTAATCTCTGCCGCAATTCCAAAGATGGTCTTAGTCATTGCAGCAGACGTTATCTTTTGGCACAAACAAGTAATACAGAGGGTTGATATCATAAGTGGCCATTAAAAATAAAAAAACCTGGCATGGCTGCATGTCAGTTCATTCATCTCATACCAACGAAGAGCTTCTGTAACTTGTCTAAATTATCTGCACAAGCCAAAATCGATTCGCTCAATCAGTCACCGTCTCCACAGAAATATCAGGGTAAGATATCAAACCTAACGAAAGGTAAATCAGCGAGCTTCACAATATAACGAACACAAACAAAACATGAATGTTGCGGCTATAGAGCCTTCATCAGTACATACAGAAATTAGACAATACTACACAATATCACTGTCTCATATCACTCCTGTCACGTGCCTGATTTAAGGATTTCTCCTTAAGAACCAACAGCACTCAGAAATAATTATGTTGAGTCGTTTGGCTCGTATTGGTCTAAGGGATGCCCCGTGGCCAATATACGCTCAACTAATTTCTGGAGTAGGGCAACTCAAGTTTTGGCACTACAAATATATATATATATATATATATATATATATATATATATATATATATATATATATATATATATATATAATATTCCTAGGCACACTTGGCTGGACACCCCCACTACTATAAAAAGATAGCCCCCAGGTTATGATAGTCTACTATCATAACCATGTTAACACGTATAACACTTATTATTCATACACACATCAATGCTAAACAATTAGAAAGGTGAAATAGAGACACCTAAGTCAGCCATGAAAATGAATGTATGTAATAAGTACCAATGATCTACACAAATTGAAGAATACTGTCTCATAATGTTCATAGAATCAGAACTCTGAGATTGAAACAGCCAGATCGTCTAGAAGAGTATCTCAATGTCATCACCGGAATACTGTGGAGCTGAGGGGAATAGAGCATGATATGGAAACAAAACTGTCACTTATCAGAGTTCCTTTGTTGATGCTCCCCTCAGTCCATGGTGATTCGACAGTAGTTGACTCTGGTAGCTCTGCCTCAAGTTGATCTGGTTACAGAGGAGTGCCCCACCATCGAGGACACAGAAACTGTATAGGGACTCAACAAGTCTCTCCCACAGGTCAAGTCACGAAGCTGCCTCGGAGCTCAACCAAGCTCCTGAAGACTGGTGCATCTGATTCTGACCCAATCTCTGCAAATGTTCACTCTCCCTGGAGCTCACACACACACTCTGGCCATGTTAAAGTAGTGGCATATAGGGCACGACATGTTAATGCCAGGTACATTCGCTGGTGTTAGCTGGTGGTTAGTTGGCAGTTGTTGGTAGGACTGATTGATCTGCCCGCTCTCTACAGAGGTTTCATCCTGTCAGGAAAAAACTCAGAATTAGTAATCACCAAGAGGGTATCATCTTGACAGGAAAGAACTCAGAATTAGTAATCAGTTTCCATCACACATCAGCTCACTCCACCTCTGCTCCTCTGTTACATTCCTCAGAGTGTACTCTCAAGACTAGGAGACAATGTCTGCTTTCATTTATCTGTCTGTTTAGTGCAAGAGATGGAAAGTCAAATATATATATATTGGAGATAGATAGACACTCTCACACATATATCATTCTCTCTCCCCCCTCACATCTGCATAGAGACACCACTGTTTACAGTCAGTACCCATATCTCCTCCGTCTCTCAGGCCATTCACTACACACCCATTGATCTGTGTCAAACACACTCAAAGCAACGCGCTAGTTGCCGATAAAACTGACCTACATTCTCCGTCCCCGTTAATACTGCACACACTTCTGTTGCTAGTTTAAAGGATAAATACTTGTAGGGTTCAATATCTTTACCAGTGGTGTGGGTTTTTTAGAGCACAAACTATTTAGTCTGTACAGAAGAAGGTCTAAGGTTCGGATCCGGTTCTCTGGACATCAAGAACGGTCGAACTCTGTGCGATCCCATAACCGATACCACTCTATCTCCAGCAGTGACCCTTTTAACAAGACATCATTTATGGTACTCGTAAACTATAATTAACTTACCCAAGCTTAGGAAATGTCCTAGACACTACAGGCCGCCTTCCCAAAGTATAAATTTACGAGGCGCCGATGAACACATCTGATCTCTAGGAATGCAGACAGAAGAATGAACGCTCTAACTTACGCTTGGCGTCAGTAGAAAGAAGTCCCTTGTATACATGAGCAAGGAGTGGAGTGTTCAAATAAAACTCTAGAAATCATCAACCTACAGTTGCAAATTTGAAAATGACGATAAGTCAAAGCAACTAGAAGGTCTAGAAATTACTATTTTATCCGATAAAGGTATAGATCAATATAAGGGACTATATACCTTTCCGGACGGGTCCAAGTTTGAAATTTTTGCCGAGCGGGGGGGGGGGGGGGAATACCAGGTCCCGACTCGTCTACTATGTGTAGTGACGGTTCATTCCTTGACAATCACTTATCTTCGTATCGTGAGGCAGCCAGGTCGGTGTCTAGCCAATAGACTGGCGATGCACATGGGAACGGGAAAATTAATATCCCAGGAAATGCCAGACCGCCACTCGAGGATAAGATAAAACTATGTAGGCAGTTCAGTCTCCTAGAATTTTAGATACAGCTATGTTGGCAGTTAAGTCCACTGGGCGCCAGAGTTCCCAAAGTGAATATAAAGCGATTTTCATGGAGATTTACGAACTCTGTTACTGGAGTGGCTAGATATAATAGCTGTCACCTCCATGTCGTAGACACCATGGTTGTCCTGGAAATTGAAAAGCAATGGTACTTGTGTCAGGGCGCCCTTCTGCACGTTTAAAAGATGTCTGAACCTGTCAGCCAGTCGTAAACCCGTTTCACCGATGTATTAAACGCTCATCTCTTACAGTTGATGGCGTAAATGAGGTTACGGCTCGTGGAATAGAATGCTCAACGTATGTGGAAGGGGGCATTCAGGAATTCCAGACTGGTACCCTGAACCACATATGGTCAGGTCCTGCATATAAGTCGTGGCAGGAAACAGTCCCGAAGTGGGACGCTTCATAC
>CAJHNH020006890.1:1570342-1587842 GCA_905116865.2 Candidula unifasciata | reverse complement strand
AAGCGACCGTTAGCATACCGTGGTCTTGTTATGAGAAGGGGGAAACTGTAATATGTGATCACTGGAAAGATTTGTGGAAAGAGAGAGGGGAGGTGAGAGAGAGAGAGAGAGAGAGAGAGAGAGAGAGAGAGAGAGAGAGAGAGAGAGAGAGAGAGAGAGAATAAGAGTAGATTCAGGACAAGCTTTTGTCAGATCATTTCATACGCTTTAGATTTCTGTTGGCCATCTTAATATCTCCCATACCAGTCGGCATAGTACTTGATTATTATGATCATCTGTGATTGTTCTTATAATATTTTTTTTCTACAGATAATTCGTGATCAAATCAAGTTCAACTAAACTGTATGTAATTATGTTGTCTTTTCAGATAGTGTATGCCAATTTTCCGTTCTTCATAAGCCTGTGCGGTGTGGCGTTTGTAGTCATGTCTATCCACAATCTAGCGTCACGTGTGCTTTCAGTAATCTATGAAATATAGTTGATCTTGCACACCAAGAAGCCCAACCGTTCAGATCTTCTCTCTCCGTCTCCCTCTGCTTCTCTTCCCTTCCAACTTTCCTACTTTCGCGATGTCCTCCAGTTTTCCCCCTTCTTATGACTTATCAACAGAATGTCGATTGTCTATTTCTGAATGCGATCAGTTCTTGTCGTGAGTTACTTTTTTTTTTTTCAAGACATCTCCATTATTCTTTTTATCTGCCTCCACCACGTTCAATGTGCTGTAAGCCAGCCAAAACCCAGTTTATTCTCATCATTTGTCTATAAAACCATTTCTCAAATTTCAAATAATTTCCTGTACGATTAATAATCCGTACAGTCATTCTAAAGAGAACTAAACAGGTTCTAGTGGACCAAGAGGTGAGGAAAAAAACGCTGGCGTTGGATAGGACACACACTGAGAAAACAGGAGAACAGCATAACTAGAAAGTCTTTGCATTGGAAACCATAGGGGCATAGGAATAAAGGAAGGCCAAAAAAATGGAGAAGAGAGCTGGAGAACGAAGTTAAAAAGATGGGGAGAGCTCCATGCAATAGCGAAGGATAGAACGACTTGGCGTGAGTTATTTGAGGGCCTATGCTCCATTGGGGGATAGAAAGGCAGAAGAAGAACAAGAAGACAATCATTCTAATGTATAGCCGGAATGCAGTGTCTGTAGCTAATTATCTTGCAAATCCCTTTCAGTTATTTCCGATAGTTAATCTTTGTGTAGTGTAATAATTTTACTATTTCATATTGCATGTATTATTATTAATGTCTTTTTTCTGTGCATATATATATATATATATATATATATATATATATATATATATATATATATATATATCAGCGAAGTCCAGATCATCGAGCTATTTTGTAAGGATAAATTGGATCTTGTTCTTAATGCTAGCACTCTTTATAATCCAGTCTATTGCCAATCAAAATAGAGGAATCCAGGCCATCTAGGTGGTTGCCTTCCCCCATGTTCTTTCCCCAACAATCTTGCCAGTTGAAATTAACTTCTCGAGTTTATTCCTTCTGTGAAATCATGACTGTTTTCCTCTGGTTTCCTTCTGTGAAATCATGACTGTTTTCCTTTGGTTTCCTTCTGTGAAATCATGACTGTTTTCCTCTGGTTTCCTTCTGTGAAATCATGACTGTTTTCCTCTGG
The DNA here is from genome assembly GCA_905116865.2 of Candidula unifasciata. Lineage (NCBI taxonomy): Eukaryota > Metazoa > Mollusca > Gastropoda > Stylommatophora > Geomitridae > Candidula > Candidula unifasciata. The sequence continues at coordinate 1,586,193 of CAJHNH020006890.1, read as the reverse complement.
TTTCCTTCTGTGAAATCATGATTGTTTTCCTCTGGTTTCCTTCTGTGAAATCATGACTGTTTTCCTCTGGTTTCCTTCTGTGAAATCATGACTGTTTTCCTCTGGTCTCCTTCTGTGAAATCATGACTGTTTTCCTCTGGTTTCCTTCTGTGAAATCATGACTGTTTTCCTTTGGTTTCCTTCTGTGAAATCATGATTGTTTTCCTTTGGTTTCCTTCTGTGAAATCATGACTGTTTTCCTTTGGTTTCCTTCTGTGAAATCATGACTGTTTTCCTTTGGTTTCCTTCTGTGAAATCATGATTGTTTTCCTTTGGTTTCCTTCTGTGAAATCATGACTGTTTTCCTTTGGTTTCCTTCTGTGAAATCATGACTGTTTTCCTTTGGTTTCCTTCTGTGAAATCATGACTGTTTTCCTTTGGTTTCCTTCTGTGAAATCATGACTGTTTTCCTTTGGTTTCCTTTTGTGAAATCATGACTGTTTTCCTTTGGTTTCCTTCTGTGAAATCATGACTGTTTTCCTTTGGTTTCCTTCTGTGAAATCATGACTGTTTTCCTCTGGTTTCCTTCTGTGAAATCATGACTGTTTTCCTCTGGTTTCCTTCTGTGAAATCATGACTGTTTTCCTCTGGTTTCCTTCTGTGAAATCATGACTGTTTTCCTCTGGTTTCCTTCTGTGAAATCATGACTGTTTTCCTTTGGTTTCCTTCTGTGAAATCATGACTGTTTTCCTTTGGTTTTTTTTCTGTGAAATCATGACTGTTTTCCTCTGGTTTCCTTCTGTGAAATCATGACTGTTTTCCTTTGGTTTCCTTCTGTGAAATCATGATTGTTTTCCTTTGGTTTCCTTCTGTGAAATCATGACTGTTTTCCTCTGGTTTCCTTCTGTGAAATCATGACTGTTTTCCTTTGGTTTCCTTCTGTGAAATCATGACTGTTTTCCTTTGGTTTCCTTCTGTGAAATCATGATTGTTTTCCTCTGGTTTCCTTCTGTGAAATCATGACTGTTTTCCTTTGGTTTCCTTCTGTGAAATCATGACTGTTTTCCTTTGGTTTCCTTCTGTGAAATCATGACTGTTTTCCTCTGGTTTCCTTCTGTGAAATCATGACTGTTTTCCTTTGGTTTCCTTCTGTGAAATCATGACTGTTTTCCTTTGGTTTCCTCCTTGGCAGTGACCATACTGGGCTGGTGATCGTGGCCATTGTCACTCGCACTGCAACGAAAACGATATTTCGTTATTCGTTTCATGGAAGCCGTCAGGTTGTAGCGGCTAGAGGCTCGCCTGAGGATGAGAATGTAATGGGTTCAACTCACAACGGAGCCGGGTTTTTCTTTAATGACCTTTTTGGCTTTTATTTCGACCCAGTCTTAAATAGGTACCAGGTACAGTCCTGGGTAGTAAAGGCGGCCGGTGTGATGTTATAATATCCATGGCATCTTCTGCACAAGAATTAACCTCAATAATTGTATCATTCATGCCCTGATCACACACATCTTTATCTCATGGTAGAGTCCAACACCGATATCTTCTTCTCAACTGTAATACATCATAGTGGATGTCCTTAGTGACTACATTCCGAGTGTGTCCTAACCCTAGGAGCTTTCTTAAACTGGGTATTAAATAAACTCTTGTATTGCCTGCTATTTCCAAATATCTCATCCTTGACCGCCGACATGATTATAAAGTACTGGGATGAGACTCAAACTGGGGTCCCCTCACCCACACATGAACACATAATTGAGTATGTCCTAATTGTTCATTTGTTAATTATATTTAGACAGCATCGTCATCATCGTCGTCATCCTTTTTTTTTTTTTTTTTTTTTTTTGCCGTTAGATGTCACATAGGGCTCGCATTCGATTCCTCAACTCTGCTCTGTTTCATGCAACTTTCTCTATTGTATGCAGCTTTCTCGACTTCTGACACGGGTCCAACCCAGCATTTCATCCCTCTCGTAATAATGTTCTTCTTAATGTTTCCCTTGGACATGCACTTTTTTCTCATACCGTTTGTTTCAAACTTCAGTGCCTGTATTGTAATTCTTTGCTCATTTCATCTCAGAGTGTGCCCAATATATCTCCACCTTCATTGTCTTATTGCAGTCGATACAGGTATTTATCAAGGCATCTCTCTGATCTCCTGGTCTTTCTTTCAATTCATTCCATTTTATGCTCATGATTTTTCTTAGACATTTTTTTTTTCAAATGCATTAAACTTCCGTTCCAAATCTTTCGCAGTTGTACAACTTTCGCTAGCATATGTCAGAATTGAAATAACGTTAGAACTAAAGATTCTTAGTTTGGTCTTTAAGCTGTTTTACTTTGAGCTGTATAACTTGAAGCTGTATAACTTGGAGCTCCATGTCTTGTTAAAGCTTTTATGACTGCTGTTGTTTTGCCAATGCGCGTCATAATTTCCTTCACTGTATCTCTTCACGAGTCAAAATCGCTACCCAAATAGGTGAAATGGTCCGTTACTTTTATTAGTTTGTTCTCTAGCATGACATTTACACAATCTGTTGTTGGTTTCTTAAATATATATATATATATATATATATATATATATATATATATATATATATATATATATATTTGTGTGTGTTTGTGTGTGTATGTATATATATTTATTTATTTATTTATTTTATAACTTATTTGTAGTCCAATTTTCTTACGCCTTCCCAATTCGGTAAAATTCAGTTTGAGACGTTTTTGCTTCTCAATGTGTTCTTATAGAATAAGTCTCAGGGTACATTCAAACATACTCGCAGATATATTAAACACGGGACAAATATTTCTGTGAAAGATAATATAAAGAAAGTACCGAGCATTGAGTATAGATCCAACATGGTGGGGTTTTTTTTTTCGTTTAAAAAATAATTATGAGATAAAAATGTTCCCGCTTTTGGGCTCCCTTGAGTTTTTTTGGACCCCCAAAAAAATGTACCTGCTGCGTCTCGCCCCACCTCCCATCTCACCAGGCTCGATTTCTGCATTTGTGATCTGATCTTGACAGCCAGTGCAAAGTATTATTCAAGGCAATAATGGCTCTTTGGGACAGATGGGTTTGAAGGTCAACTATGATAGAGGAGTCAAGGCAACAACTGGATGGGAAAGTAGAAGTTGCAAAAGCATTTTGTACACATAGGCAGTAAATGTATGATCTTTGTTAGAACTTGAAGTTATTGAAATATACAATTTTCGTCAGTGTTTTTACTCCAAAACTAAATTCAAAGAAAATGATTACTATAATATACTTAAATGTCGTAATAAGCTATTAAAAAATAGGATTCTTTAATAAAGAATCGACATCACAGCATTCGGGACACCTTCCTAGGCGCTTCGTCCCCATCTTCAGCAGCAAGCGAAGAGTTAAAATTCCGATAGTAACAGTAAATGTCTGATTGTCCGTCTCGCCTTTCCCCTGAGTGTCGAGCGTCGGCCAGATCCGTTTGTAACTCCTCGCAGAGGAGATTAGAGGATGGTTTTAGTGGTGGCGGAGAAGGAGAAACAGATGATGGGGGTGGAGAAAGAGGAGTGGAATGTGGGAGAATAATGGGAGGTAAGAATAAGAAGCAGCAGTACAAGCTGGTAAAAAATGATGACGAATCGTTTCTATAGTTTGTTCTTCCCTCACAACATCATATCAACACATAAGGTGTACCTTCTGTTATATCTCTGAACAAGCTGCCTATTATTATTAATAATATTATTATTATACTGTGAGCTTTCGGCGGCCAAATAAGAACACACACGATGTATCGGAAGACACTATTCGCATTTCAGTTGGATTTATTCAATTTTGTGCTTTATTGTATGTTGATGTAACTCTGTAGTAACGCACCTGATGATAAACAGCGAAATATGCCTGGTAATAAATTGTGCAATGTATTGTTTGTGTCCGCATTATTTAAATTATTATTATAATCATTATCCTACATTTTTATCTCATAATTTTTCATAATCCTACCCCTGCTCTTGCAGCGGCCATGGTTGACTCCGATATGGTCTGCATCAATGATGGGAGGCCGACTAGAATGGCAATGAGGTCTGGAGATGCAGACACAGCCATTGACTTGACATTTGTCTCTCAGTCGTCGGTTTTAGATGTTAAATGGACGGTCCTGAACTACCATGGGAGTGACCACCTACCATGTTCAGTCTTTATTTCTAAACTCAGTAAGGTTAAAGTTGGGAGAGCACGCAAGACCTTCCAGTATAAGTGGACCAACAACCTACTTGGACGCCTCAGACAGGAAGCATGCAAAAGAACTGCCAGAACCAACTTTCTACAGCCCCCATGGTGGACTCCAGAAGTAGAACAGGCATGGAAGGCAAAGAGAGCCGCAGTGAAGCAGCTAAAGAAAGTACGACAGACACCCTTAAGCTCACGAGAGGAAGTGGAGATGGCTGAGAATGTGAAAAAGATAAGGTGGAGGTTTTCAAGTGCTGTGCTGCAGAGGCCAAAAGAGCAAAGTGGGAAACTTTTGTGAATGACATAGGAGGCGATAAAACATTGGGGAAATTCTGGAAACTGCAAAGGAAGATGCAAAGAAAAGATCGGCCTATGACAGTCGGAACAATTTGTAGAGACGATGGTGTGCGTGTGACAACAGACAAGGAAAAAGGTGAGGCTTTTCTCCATAGGTTTATAGCTCAGACAAATCATAATGATGTAGACATCAGGGATGCGGTTAGAAAGGAGTTAGCTGGCACCTTGAAGAATATGCATTATGAAGACATGATACAAGTGGAAGAAATCAAACAAATTTTGAAAAAAGTAAAAGACACTGCACCAGGGCCTGATGGTGTCAGGTGTGGTCACATGAAGGCTTTGAGCGATGTAAACCTGGCAGAGATGGCCGACTGTTTTAACCAGAGTATTAAGACAGCATCAGTACCGCAAGACTGGGTGCACAGCTATCTAATACCACTACCAAAACCGTTTAAAGATCATTCTAAGCTTAGTGGCTTTAGAATCATCACCTTACAAAACACATTTGGGAAGGTCTTGGAGAAGATAGTTGCTGTAAAGTTACAAGAATTTTTGGAAATGGGGAAGCTTCTCCCAAGAGGTCTGGGAAGTTACAGGCCAGGAAAGGACACTTGGGAAAATTCGGCCGCTTTTGCTTTTGACGTCTATGAAGGGTTCCAGAACAGACAGGAAACTATGACGGTAGGACTGGATCTCGAGGATGCTTATAACAGAGTGAGATACGACATCTTAATGACTGCACTGAGGGAGAAGGAAGTCAATCCATGGCTGGTGAATTGGGTTGCAGCTGTCCTGTATTCACGTCGGGTTGCTCTCCGACTGGGCTCATGGGCCTCTGGACCATGCACTTTTGCCCCAGGACTGCCACAGGGATCCGCCATCTCGCGTGTGCTCTTGAACGTGTATACGAGCAAGATTGCAAGCCTAGAAGCACCAGGAGTTGAAAGGATACTGACTTTTGCGGATGATATACTTGCATATAGGCAGGGGGAAGAGAGGGAACAAACAGCTCGGGAGCTACAAGCGACAGTAGACAAAGTGACTGAGTGGTGTACAGAAATGAAGGCTGTCGTTCACCCGGAAAAGGCGTCTGTTTTGTGGTGTTCTCTGGACAACAGAATCGTTAAAATTATTGTCCTAAGTCTCACGATAGATGGTAGAGACGTCAACAGAGAGAGCAAACTGAAGTATCTGGGAATTACATTTGACAGGAGCCTGTCATTTAAGGACCATGTGGAGAGTGTTGTGACGAGATGCCAAAAAGGACTTAGTGCACTTAAGACTATGGCTGAAATTGACATAGTGCAGAGAATGCTTTTCAAACTATATCAGCACCTGATCCTGTCAGTGGTGGATTATGGCCTGGGACTGCTTACCGACTCAAAGAGTCAGATGGACAAACTAGAGCGCATACAGAACGCGGCTATGTGGGTCATTCTGGGTTGCACCAGAGTGTCACATATCACTCCTGTCACGTGCCTGATGTAAGGATTTCTCCTTCAGAACCAACAGCACTCAGAAATAATTATGTTGAGTCGTTTGGCTCGTATTGGTCTAAGGGATTTCCCGTGGCCAATATACGCTCAACTTATTTCTGGAGTAGGGCAACTCAAGTATTGGCACTACAAAATATATCAGTATATGAATACAATATTCCTAGGCACACTTGGTTGGACACCCCCACTACTTACTAAAGAAAGCCCCCAGGTTATGATAAGTCATTATCATAACCATGTTAACACATATAGTTAAGATTCATACACACACAAATGCTAAACACTAAAAAAAATGAAATAGAGAAACCTAAGTCAGCCATGAAAATGAATGCATGTAATCATTACAACATGTACAAATAGAAAATAGTGAAGTAGATGCCAAATTACAATAGCTGGATTCTAGAATACAATGTCCAGATTGCAAGGACTCCTAAGCAGCCAGAATGATCTAGAGATGACACAACTTCATCCTTGGGAAACATGGGAGCTGTGAGGAATATAGCACATAAGGCATCAAACTGAACTTATCCTCTTTCCGTCTATGATGCTTCCCTCAGCTCCTGATGATTCGACTGTCTTTGGTGACTCTGCCTCAACTGGATCAACTGGTGGAGGAGTACCTCACCATAAAGGACCCAGCACTGGATAAGCACACAGCAAATGGCTCCCACTAGTCATTAGCAGCACTGTCCATGAACTACACGCATGTTCTGGCACTGTAGGAAGTTTGGGGTATATGGCACCTCAAACTGACATCAATCTCCACACTTGGTAGTTAGGTGATAAGTGGTAGGTAATGGGTTAATTGATGGATGGGTTATGGTTTATGGTTGGTGGGTGTTGGTTGGACTGTGAATCTTCTGCCAGCTCCTCACAAAGGGTTCATCCTGCCAAGAAATGACTTTGAATTTGTCATCACCAAGAGGGTAACATCTTGACAGGAAAGACAGAACAAGCATCAGTCATCATCCCACATCTGCTTACTCCACCTATGCTCCCCTGTTTCATTTATCAGAATGCCTCTCAAGACCAGGAGACACAAGTCTCCTATCATTCATCTGTCTGTTTAGTGCAAGAGATGGAAAGTCAGATATATAGTGGAGATAGATATACACTCTAACACATATATCAATCTCTCTCCCCCCCCCCTCCCCTCTGCACACAGACACCAATATTTACTGTCAGTACCTTTATTCCCTACGACTCCCAAGCCAGTCCCACCATTCATTGATCTGGGTCAACCACACTCACACACTGGCTGACCAAGTCCTGACCTAATTATGTCCCCATTTGTATGCACAAACTTCTGTTGTTAGTTTAAATAGTACACACTTGTAAGGTTATTAGTTTTACCAGTATGAGTGGGTTATTTAGGGCATAGGCTATTTAGTCTGTACAGAGGAAGGTCTAATTCGAATCCGCTTCTCTAGCGATCAAGAACGGTCGAACTATGTGTGATCCCACAGCCGATACTGATCTCTCTACAGCAGTTACCACTTTAACAGACATTGTTTTAGGTACTCGTAAACTATAATTAACTTACCCAAGCATATGAAAAATCCTAGACATTACAGATCGCCTTTTACAAATGAATTATACAGGCGTCGATTGACACGTCTGAACGCTTGGAAGCCGGCAAAAAGAATGGCGCAAAATGCCTTCTTCAGGCGTTGGTAAGAAGTAGTTCCTAGTATACAGGGGAAAGGAGTAAATCGGTTTCTATGAAACCTCAAATAACTCCTCTAATATTTATCCAATAGATGTACATTTAAAAGTGGAGTTAAGTCAAAGCAACTAGAAGATGTAGACATTATAATTTTGTCCGATAAAGGCATATATCGATATAAGGGATATATATCTTTCTGGACGAGTCCAAGTTTGAATGTTGTGCCGATTTACAGGTAAGTTAAGTTACCAGTCTTTAGGACTGATGTGTAATGGCTTATCAGTCCACGACACAGAGATACCCCAGTGGCGTGTATGCGATAAATCCTCTTTTGCCGACGGTTGCAGGTAGGCACAAGGTGATGCAGGCGAAGTCATATCTCAGGGTAGCTGCAGACACAGACCACCCTCTGCATGAAGCTCTGGGTGCAGTTAAGGGTCAGCGGCTGATAAGAGGGAGGTCATGGGTGGCTCAGGCAGAAGACACAATCAGACAGGTTTGCATCCTTGAGAACATTAGGCGAGGAGAGGAGTGGGTCAAAGTGCCACCTGAGCAGTCTGACTTGAGTAGAGTCATAATGCAGAGACTGGCCAGCAGGTGCCACAGAGGTGGAAATTCAGCAATTAATTCAAGATGATGCTCGCTCAGAGGATTTGATAATTTACACAGACGGTTCAGTGTCAGGAGGCAAAAGAAGTGCTTGGGGCTTTTTAGCAAAAGTTAATGGTCGACGTTTGGTGCAGGTGAGCCTAGCATATGATACCACAACATCCAGCTTGAGAGTGGAGGTGGAGGCGGTCACTGCAGCTTTCCGCTGGCTAGAGAACACGACACACACACACACACATTGTAATTGTAACTGATTCAGAAAGCATGCCGAGGAAGATCAGAACAGGTATGCTTCGTGCAGAGTGGCATGCTTCGCTGCGGAGGACACGGGTGAGGAGTATTGTCTGGATTTTTTCACCTGGTCACTCTGGTGTGTTGGGAAATGAACAGGCGGACAGACTGGCTGGCTCTGCACAACTTGGTGGAATACTGCTACATGATAGGGCAGACATGGTTAGTGCCTTGTGGGAGAGCGTGTACAATGCGGAGGAGCAGATGGATCACCACAGTCTGGTGAGATTGATGCAGTTGGGGGGTGACGAGAGGTTCTGGCAGAAGCTCAAGGCTCAAAGGAAAGGCAAGACGGACGTTTAATCAGAAAGCTACTGGCACCATTAGTATCGGAACTCTTCGCTGGCTGCTGAAGATGGGGACGGAGCGCTTATGGGAATGTCCCGAGTGCTGTGATGTCGGTTCTTGAATCAAATCAAATCACATCCTACCCCTAAAATGGAGATTCCTTTTATGTGTCGAGGTTTTCAGCTTGCTTGATTGCTTGCTGTACCCCATCAGGACATCACACTAGCGATAAACACCCGGTAACATAAAGTACCACCATGCGGATGAGGATCACCGTGGAGAGGTCCCAGAAACCCCTTTCAGCCGTTATGGTCACAATTGTGGCTAAGCTATTTTCAGGGCTCCCTGCAAAAGCCAAGGTGGGACTTCAAAAAACGAAAAATTGCATCCCACAAGGGGGATGACTTTAATGGATGCACTGAGGTTTACTGACTGGCTGTTATATCTTCGCCTTTCCACCTTTCACATTAAATTTCTGTCATCATCATCATGTAGCAGGTCCTTTGCAGAACGTCGCTCTCATCACATTCTGCCTAAAATAAACTCGGTCTCTCGCCAGTTCTCCCGCTTCATGTACTTTCATACTCAAGGAGTCACTTATATAATGTGCCCATCTTCGTGTCGGTCGGCCCCTGTCCCTTCTTCCTGGTACCATGCCTTCTGCTATAATTTCAGCTTCCGAGACAGATGCTGTTTATTAGCCAATCTTCCTTGATGTTAACATTTTTTAAGATGTCAATATTTCTCCTCCTCTTTGTCCAAGATATTCTGAGACATATTTCAGTAAATCTTTTATTAATCGCCTTTTACGAAATATTTGTTAAGCCACTATGTCTATTATTTTCCCACACAAAAAATGTATCCTTTTAACCCATACAGGCATACACCTTTAAACGTCTATTTTAATGGAAGTATGTGCATGTATGTGTGGGCGCCCGCGCATGCGTGTACATACTTATCTTCATATAAGATCGATGACAATAGTTTCCCCAAGCTAACAGAAATTATCTCCCTTGATTGACAGGTATGGAGATGCCAGTTCCGGTACATGTTAATCGATTTGTGAATTCTTATTATGGAGACCAATTCAAGGAAGTACCTTACTCAGGTAGCTATGTGTCGGCCTGTAGCGACTTTGGAACCCATTTTCAAGGCCAGGAAAACAGTTTTAAGAATAACAACAACATCAGCATTTATAGTAACTCCAGCTGCAACATCCGCAGTTCATTCCACTTTGCTGAGGAGGAAGCAGATCTGCTGGAACTCGGGCAAAACTGTCTCAGAAACGGTGAAATTATTGAAAGTCCCAGTCTTCATATTGGTGATACTAGGTAAGAAATGTGTAACCAGTAGTACCTTTCTTGTGTGTGTGTGTGAGAGAGAGAGAGAGAGAGAGAGAGAGAGAGAGAGAGAGAGAGAGAGAGAGAGAGAGAGAGAGAGCACAGGCGCGCACTCGCGGTTATATTCTTGCATCCATGTGGAACCAGTGACTGAATCGCGGACAGTTCGTTTTTAAAAGGAAAGTAATTCTGTCGGGCAGGTGAAGACAGGCAGACTTCCTGCAAAGTGGCAAGCATCAATCACTTCAGAGGTCCCGGGTAGTTAGCATCATTTGGATATTTTCTCCAGGTGATGCCGGTGTGTTGGGAAATGAGCAGGCAGATAGACTGGCCTTCTCTGCACCACTTGGTGGTAAATTGATGTATGGCAAGTTAGATGTTGTGAAGGCCCTTTGGGAGCGAGTGAACAGTGCGGTGGCGCAGATAGATCAATAATGTCTAATGAAAATTGGCGCTGCGAGGAGTTACCAGGGGATCTGGCCGACGCTCAACACTCAGGCGAAGGATGAGACGGATATACAATCAGACTGTTACTGGTACTATCGGAAATGGAAGTGTTCGCTTGCGTTTGAAGATGGTGACTGAGCACTTATGGGAGTGTCCCGAGTGCTGTGATATTTAATTAAACATTCAACATTTAACCTTAACCTATCCGCAATTGTGTCCTTCTTCATCACTATTCCCTTTCTGATTCCCCCTCTGTCTTTCATCATCATCATTTCTTGTTATGCCTAGTGGCACATGTGGCTTCAGATAAGGAGTTTCAATGCTTTCCTGTCCTGTGCAATCTTCAGTGCAGTTTTCCGTGTCAAAGATGCCGCACTCAGGTTACTTTACATCGTTCGTCTCCATGTTGTTTTAGGGCGCCCCTGTTTTCTCTTTCCCTCTGGTGTCCATGTGAGAGCTGTTTTGGCGGGTATATTCGGATTTATTCTCATAACGTGGCCAAGCCATTTCCATCTTCTCTTGGTCTACAGTTTCTTGGTTTGTGACTCTCTGTCTTTGGTACTCTAAAATCCTCGGTCCTCGTGGTGTATCGTTGCCATATTAGTGTTTGAGACTATGCATTGAAGGGTGGAAATGCGTGTGATACCCGCTCATTCCATTACGTTAGTATGTGTGTTCTTGTCTTGTCACGTAATGCATTGACACCGCAGATGAAAACTATTTCGCTCTTAAATCCCATTATAGTGGATTAGAAACACCAAAAGTAATTTCCTATATATGAAGAAAAGAAACAATTATGCAATGACCATTAGAGCTATGAAATCTGTTTTGTCTTTACTCCGACAGACTGGGATCACAAGAACACAACAAGAAGCTAGATCCCTATTCCCCACTGTGCATGGTTCCACTACCCGGACACTTGATAGAGACCAACTTCATTCGCCGCAGAAATGAGAGAGAGAGGGAAAGGGTCAGGTGCGTCAACGAAGGTTATGATAGACTGAAGGAACATCTGCCAATCGTAAACAAAGACAGGAGAATCAGTAAGGTGAGAGAATAATATGATTTATAGTAATTACGTCCTTTTCCAATGTTTTTTATTTTTTATTTTTTTTTATTTTTTCAATTTTTAAATTCAATCAGTAAGTTAGAGTGTCTGTTACGGAACGTGGCTTTTTTTCAAGGCATGTCTGAAAGCCTCTCTTTCTTTAGCCATTTCTCCAGCCCTGTGTGCTTTCATGCATCTTCAGTGTCCTATATATACATTCACAGAGTTGGAACTGTCTCGCTCGCCAGAAACTGCACACTCCATGACAGTTATCTCTTAAAGCACCATGGCCTTTGAATTGTCCAAAATACCTCAATCTTCAGGAAAGGATGTTGTTTATGAGCAACTTTTCCTTGATATTCTCGTTATGCAGATGTCGATGTTTTTCTTCTTCTTGGTCCACGGTATTCTAAGAATGTTTCTATGGCATTTCAATTCATAGGCTAAAATAGAGACAGATGACATGTAATTAAAATTTGAGGTACTATTCACGAAAGTTACCCCATCTAGTTTGGCGGCGAGATTTCATGGCGGTTTCCACGGATTGTCCTATGTTCTAGGAGTGTTTATTTTTAAAGTTTTAAGCACTTACACCACTGACGATAGCCACCACCAGCGAGCGTAAAAATACATCCCCCCCCCACGCCCCCTCCCAATACTCGCGCCTTCACCTTCGATGCTTCCACTGCAGTACTTCTTCCTTGCACACAGGCACCTGGGAGCATGAGCTGTCACAACAACACATTCCACACTCAACAGTCTGTTACAGAAAAGAGAGTTGCAAAAAATAAAGCTGCCTACCTTTGTCAGGGAAACTGTGTGTCTACCGCATAGAACAAACGTGAACCAGTTTTCGGCACGGTGCGTATTGGCGGTTTAGGAAGGCATCTTATAACACCCCTGGAACATAGAACAGCCCATGGAAACCGCCACGAAATTTCGCAGCCGAACGAGATGGGATGACTTTCGGGAGTAGTTCCTAATATGATGAGTGAAATTTAAAAAAATTTAAAAAAAACTTTTTCACGCCAACGGTGTATCGGACATATGATGACAGTCATATTTTGTAGGCTAATATGCACTGGATAAGTGATGCGTCCAAAATCCCGCTAGCCGCCTTTGCTTCCCATGACATTACCTTATGCCCATTTTAGATTTGCTCGACCAAGAAAACAATCCGACTTATGTAGATTCCAACTGCAGAATTTCAGGTCGGCAGACGCACCTCTAGCTGCTACGCCACTGAGACGAATGGTATTTGCGCTTAAGGAGCATTTCTTAACTGGGCTGTTTCTGTAAAGTCTCTACGCAACTCTTTACAAGGTATATCTCGGCAGGGGTGCCAGAGGTCAGCCGCCTTATGTTCTGCCTTATGTTCTTTATGATGGAGGATTTCAAGGACCTGTGCTTTGTTTAGATGCATAATATTAATAATAATAATAATAATAATAATAATAATAATAATAATAATAATAATAATAATAATGTGCTGAATAAAATAAAATAAAAATCGTCGCCATCATCAAGTGCCTTGCTGACTGACATGAGAGTTCCTACCTCTCGTCAATCTGCGATTTTTCAGAGGCATTTTTTTAGTTGGTGTGCCGACATCCTTTTTTACGCCATGACTAAAGGCTGTCAAGAATCGTGTCTCGTCGTCTCCCTCTTTCTCCAAAGATGTTTCCAGTGGTCGCAACATGTTCCTGTTTCCAGCTTCTCACAGCATGACCCCCCTCCCCCAAATACGACTTTCTCCTTCTGATGCTTGTGATAAGTTGTCTTCGAGCACTCGCCTCTTTAAAAAAATCTGGTCTGCTCTTCTTAGCTGTCAATGAGTTGTACGGATTCTTCTGAAAAACCACATCTCCAATGCCTCCTGCAATTTGTTGGCCTATTTATTTTTACAAAAATCGCAGCCATTGATTAGAACTGGCTCTATACATCAAGCGGCAGCATTTTGTAGATAAAAAAAATTGCGCGGGGGGGGGGGGGGGGGGGGTCAGCAACCCTCCGCCAAACAATTTAATTAAGTAATGATTGGGAAGGGAGGAAGGGTTTTAGTCACCCCAAACCAAGTCCTCCTTATCATCCTGAAAGGAACTAGGTGGGAGCTCAGACCCTATCGGTAGGAGGGGGGAGGGGGCTTAGGGTGACCCCCCCCCCCCCTTTCAAATACAAATTGTGAAGGCAAAACATTTTGTGAGGGCGGGGGGGGTGACTCTTAGTCTTCTCGAGCACCCTCCACCAGCAAAAAATAGGGGGAGGGGTGTTCGAGGTACATGAGCCCTAATGTTACGTCACCTATGTGAGCAACATACATTTTTCGCTATCACCTCAGCCTGTTTTTCTGACCCTAAACATGCTTTGTTATTTCTAGCCAGGACATTTCCTGATATTAAATACGCGTTACCACCAAGCTTTAACACTCCTATCTGAGAGCGCCCCCCCCCCTCCCCATTTTTTTTAAAGCCTAGAATGAGTGGGGTGGGGTAGGTTAAATGGATCTAAGCCGCCAGGTTCCACCGAATATGTTTCTGATTGTATGTCTACCTACGAATCTTTCTGTCTGTCTTCATGCTTGTCACTGTTTATGTTTATGTCCTCCTGTATGTCTACCTACGAATCTTCCTGTCTGTCTTCATGCTTGTCACTGTTTATGTTTATGTCCTCCTGTATGTCTACCTATGAATCTTCCAGTATGTCTTCATGCTTGTCACTGTTTATGTTTATGTCCTCCTGTATGTCTACCTACGAATCTTCCTGTCTGTCTTCATGCTTGTCACTGTTTATGTTTATGTCCTCCTGTATGTCTACCTACGAATCTTACTGTCTGTCTTCATGCTTGTCACTGTTTATGTTTATGTCGTCCTGTGACAATTGTGAGAAACTAGATGTAACTACATATTAATTTATTTTTTAAACTAACGAAATATGCTTCTGTTGTTTCGACCAGGTGGAAACACTTCGCCGTGCCATCGAATACATCAGAGAACTGCAGACGCTGTTGGAGGAGACAGAGGCAACATTTCACTCGCTATCTAATTCATGTTCAGACGAGACACTACTTTCCCAGCGTAGGAAGACATAGTCTACAATTTCATCATCATCATCGCCACCCCCTGCCCGGAACCCCCACCACCATCACCAACTCGTGCCGTTTATTTGGCACATAGGGCTCGCAGTCCATTCTTCTATTCCGTTTCATCTTGTGCAGTGTCATAGATGGTGTCCGGTCAAAGCTCTTTGGAATATCATTAACGTGTCTTTTAGAGATTCTCCTAAACGTCCTCCTTTTCCTAATCCATTTGTTTTCCCATTTCGGGACCTGTTTTGTACACGCTTCTTCTCAGGATGTGCCCAATATGTCACCGGATGTCTTAAATCTGTTGATTACCATTGGTTGTCGGGTCATTTCTATTATTTCGTCACATGACTTGAATGTATCCCATCCGCTCCCCACCCCTTTCCCCAATGTGTTGAATGCATTTTACCATCTTTCACTGGCGTGTGTTGACACTGAAAGCCTGCCACATGTACACATGATAATAATTTTTTCTGATTTGTTATTTTAAACATGAATAAACTGTTATATTCTACAGTCGTAATTTTTTGGTGAGCAATTAAATTATACATAGTCGCCATGGAGTGTACTGTTGTGAATATTTATATATGAAGGGTCTATGTGTTATGTGTATGTACATATACTTTCGTGTGTGTGTGTGTGTGTGTGTGTGTGTGTGTGTGTGTGTGTGTGTGTGTGTCTGCTATCAACTGAGTAGGTGAAACACTGGAGACCCAAAAGAGTGACAGTTTGTTATCAATTTACATGTTTTTGGAAAATTTTAATTGGCAGGGAAATAGGAAAGAAAGAAATTAAATACATACTGACGAAACGTTAATCTTTAAAACCCTCAACAACAACAGCAGTAACAAAACACTCTAAATTATAAAATATAAAAGGAAGTGGCTTAGGCGTTGCGAGTCCGACTCATAATCCAACGTACCGCGATCGAAACCCACTGGTGGCAGCGTGGATTTTTATCATGGTATGGGGCGTCGTAGGTCGACCCAGCCTAAAATGGGTACCAGGATGGCTGTCCTGGGAAAGTAAAGAAGCCGGCGTAATGTTCACGACATTATCCACCGAGTGCTGATGGTCTGTAAAAATATGGGCG